>JAHWFP010201425.1:31661-60252 GCA_023313725.1 Lithobius niger | reverse complement strand
TGTGCAAGTTTTGCAAATTATTGCCCCTTAGTTGATTGCTAAACGTACACTGGCATGTTGTAAGGCAATGACTACACTATTTTAGCAATGATTAACATGGTACCATGCACAGTTGCCATATAAAACGAAGTCATTATACATTTTTGACTAAAGTTAATGCTTTACTTGATTCAAATTTGTTTGTTAAACTTTATTCAGTGTATTTAGGCCATTAAAAAAAGAAAAGTTGGTTCTCAGGCCCCCCCGCACCGATTTTTTGACGGGAAATAAAAAGAAACGACGCGGCAAAAGTAGAAGTTACCAATCAAAAAGGGTCATTAGTAAGAAATTAAAATATAAAATTACCATTCTTGTCGTTAAATAATTGTATGGACATGTGGTAAGCAGAATTACAAGGCAGTGTTCTTTATTTTATCTAAAGTAACAAATTATTCCCTAAAATGTATGTATAAATAGGGCCGAAAAATAAAAAAATAAAAAATAAAATTCCGCCCGCCCGCACGGATTTCAGAAGAAAAATGCCCGAGAACCAACTTTCTTTTTTTAAATGGCCTTACTTAAAAATTTTCATAAAATCGAAAATAATTCATCTTGTTACTCGGTGGGAATCGTTAATCGGTGGGAATCTCGTTAATCAAATTTTTCCATTTTGATTCTGATGGATTCGATTCGATTTCGACAGCATAATAAAATCGAAATCGAATCGAAAGTTTCGATTTTCGCACAGTCCTAGACCCAACTTGAGTTTGATTTTAGAAGGGTGGTGGTTTTATCCCACCCAATGTTGTGTCCCGTTTCACTGTGATGGAATGCAATGCCCTTTTCTTGTACTTTATTCTTAGTGTCAGCTATGGCGAGACAAGGGATTAACAACCGTCTGAAAGAGCACATAGCTGACACTAAGAATAAAGCGCAAGAAAATGGCATCGCACTCCATCACAGTGAAATGGGACAAAACATTGGGTGGAATAAAACCACCCCCCTTCCAAAATCAAGCTCAAGTTGGGAGCCCCATCTTCGTGCCCTAGAATCACTTTCCATCCAGCGCTATGAAAAAAATGTGGCATTCCCCTGATGAATCTTCAGCCGCCTTCGTTTCCACGTATCACACACCTGGTGCACGACAAGCTAACCAGTCAGTTTGCAAATCGTTAGAAAACACATCGGCCTGCCAAATATCGTACCAAAAACGTAGTGTTTTCAAATCTGGAAGCAGACGACAGCAGTTGTGATGATGATGTAGGTAAACAAGAACTAACAGCTTAAAAAGGCCAGTAGATGACGAACACGAGTATTTTCCATTATCTGTTTGTCGAAAATTTGCCAAACTCTCTGTTTGTGGAGTGTTTGAACATACAACAAACTTAATTCCAACTTAAAATTTTCCCAAGTTCAAAGTGATTCGTCGCACTGTTTCTTTAATTTCGTATTGTCCGTACAGCAAGATATTCTGCGGAATACAAAAATAACTTGACACACATAAAAAAACGAACAACAGAGATTGAGAGAGAGAAATCGAGATCAAGAGAGAGTACAAAAGCGACCGTTTTCTCTGATCGTGTATTCATGCAAAATTGCTGTTTTTAATTAAGAAGCCACCATAATATAAACCCAAGGCATTTCTCTTTTAATACATAATAAGGCTGTAATGATAAGCAGATTTGCTTCCAATCCGATCTTGATCCGATCAGTGGAGAAATGTCAACCTTACCGATCGCTTGTCGATCGATCATTCTGATCCTATCAAATAAAAACCTACCAATCGTGAACAAAATTGATTCCATTTTGAATACAATGCATACTTTTAGACCTATATATTTCTTAGTGGAGTTGCTTGCCGGACACAAAGTAGCAGTACGTCTAACCGGGAGTCGAAAATAAAGTTTAACAAATCTGTTTTCATCGAACTTTTTGTTATTTGAAATGAAACTTAGCAGGCAGAACTGGCAAAACGAATGGAAACACTGCCGGTGTTTCACCCAGAATGCCACTGTTGTGCACATGCATACGAGGTCTTTGCTCAACTGACACGTATCGCTTGCGCAATCCTGGCGGGAAGTATGGTGTCCAGCGATTAAAATTTGTTTCTCCACTTCACAATCATGAAAAATATCTTTGCTGCTAACAAATTGAGCAAGTTGATGGTAACAAATTACAATTAGTAGGTAATCGAAATGATTGAACAGGAGCTGCTAATTCTTAACATGAATTATTTCAAAGAATATGTAGAAAATTAAATAGGATAGTATCTGTATAAGTTAGAGGGTGGTTTGATTGGATCTGTTACTAGTAAAATATGATCGTTTTGCAGATCGATCCGATCACGCTCTGATCGGCAATGATTGGATCAGTACAGCCTTAATACATAATAATCATGCAGTATAGAATTACAAAAGCAAAAAGAAATTATTAAGTACAGACCTTGGAAATTATTAGTTGCACATCTACAACCAACAGAGTTAGCAGTGACATAGACAAAACAGGTTTGCTTTCAATTCCATTGATTGGTGGCTTTGTGCTTGGAGTTTCTGCAGTAGTTGGTATCACAGAAGGTTCCAGATTATCTTCTTTTGAAGCTTGTGTTTCCAACTGAAAAATAGCAAATGAATTTCTGAAGACCAAGCTTGTCTTATTAACCCTTTAATGACTACACTCAAGCTTCATTTTGTATGGCCTACGACTGCCAAAACCAAGCCAAGATTGCAGCATATAACTCACTTGTAGAAAAAACTTTACAACATCTCACAGATTTTAAGTAAGATAATGAAGCCTGTGTCATTGTTTTTCATAAATGAGCTGGGCTTCATAGCCCGTTTTTAGTTTAACTGGAATTGGACTGACCAACAGTACATCAGTTTATTTAAACGATAAGTTAAATAACGGCCGCATTCTTGAGGCACCTGTGGCTCCTCAAAGCTCCCCAAATGGGTTAAACATGGGTGATTGATGAACTACTAAAAACAGAATTGGTACTGCACCCCTTAACTCTTTTTATTTCATCAAAAAGGCATTAGAACTTTACTCCTCAAGCTTTACTAGTACGGTAGTCAAATTTAGTCTGGATATTGGTTTCTGTTGAGGGGAAAATGGTATTTGCACTGTACCTTTTTAACCATTATTAAAGATTCACTAAAAAAAAACTAGATCGTTAGTCGTTACTCATCAATCCCTACGACTGGCTAGCAAATTAATACTTTGTATTTTTTGTTGAATTTGTCAAATTAAAAATAAAAAAAAAAACGTATTTTTCTGGCCCTCCTCAGCTCCTGTCTGGCATGCTAAAAATTGTTTCTATTGCCACTAGGAAATTTACAACACTTGTAAATTTGTTGCATGCTTCCCTGAAGTATGCTTCTCTCGCTGGAGTTTTAAGGTTGTGTAGAGCCGGCCAGCTGCATAACCCGTCTGCGCATGCGCCTAGAGCCTCTTTTCGCCTGCGCATGCGCCTAGAGCCTCTAGGCCTGCCATCTTTTCCCTCTAGAATTATCATAGTGGCGATTCATTACCTACGGTAATAAATTCCAGTTTTCGCTAGCCTACACTGGGCCGGTGACAGGTTTACCCGGACCTGTTACAAACTGGGTATTGGAGCCCCCCGTTTTAGAATTAAGAAACCCAAGACGGATGGCGCTTGGGTTAGGGGACCAACTAAGCTCAAGTTGATATTTCCTGGGCCCGTTACAAACCGTTCCTCCACCCCGTCATCAGCCTTGGGCCTACACATTTAAGTATTAACATAATGATAATTTAACAATAACAAAACTAGACTGGCTTCAGCAAGTTCTCAGCCACAGAGTGTTCTCTACTGACGAGCATACTCCAAGGGTGAAACAGTCTATCCAGAGATGTCTGTGGGTGAAAGCGGCTTGATTTTAAGTATTAAGATATCTAATTTTGAAAACGAACTTATTGCGTTGTAACAGAAGGCAGCCTTACATATTTTTACATTTTTGGGCTTACCGTAAATCGTGGATTAAACACCCATAAGCTTATGCAGTTAATTTGGCAAAAATAGAAGGGTGGGCTTTAAATCAAGCATTATCAATTTTCTAACCTTTCTGGATATCTATTACAGAAAATTCGAAGCTTTTGAACGATCTCTGAAAGACCAATTTTTACATCCTTTTAATTGCTGTGAAGAAGGGAGGAGGCTTAGGTGACAGATGCCCAGGCCTTGTGCAGGTGCTAGGAGCTACAGGAAAGAGTCCACTATTACTACAGGGAGGGTTAACGGGCCAGTAAGCATAGCAAGCAGTACTATCTTTATGCACATCATATAACTTTTAGGTAATTTTTCGTACAAAAATGACAATTTGAGGGGTACGCTTTAACTCCACTATTTCATGATTTTGACTTTACAGCATTTTAGGGGATGGGCTTTTAATACACGATTTACGGTAATAGCAGCTATTTCTTTGTTAACTTCTTTTTTCTTTGCATTTTATCAGTGTTTTTTATTAATTTTGTTGTTGCTTGCTTTGCATTTTTGTCTTCGAATGAAATTATACTACAATTGTACTTTTCAGTACAGAGCTAAATCATGGTAAATAATATAAGAATATGATATTCACGCTCCCACCTATGGATGTAGGAAGAGGAGGAATAAATACAGCACATAACAACCAGCAGAATAGCACGTGATCAGCTGCCGTTTCTGGTGCTGAACCACGCTTCTTTTATTATCTTCAGTCCACTCCGGGAAAAAGAACGCTTATTTAGATCATGCAAAGAAAAATGTTGGTTTACAGGAGGGGTTCGAAATTTTGGCACCGGGCATTTTATTTATTATTTTAAAATTTAATCAACAAATCACATTTCTTTGAAATGTAAAGCAGCCTATGTTATGTAGTCAGCCTAGGAAAAAAAAAGAATATATTGCTACAGTAATATGCTATTTGTGTTAGCTTGAGCTAGAGGTTTGAAATATACGCCACTGAAAACATAGAAATACCAGGGTGGGGCCTGGTTGATTTCTGTTTTTATAGCCTAACCGCAAACATACATTACCTGTTTCCCTTATACAGCAGTTTCTTCCTTTGAAGGTTTAATCCCTAGTGATGAAAAGTTGGCTTCCCTGCCGTGCTCGTACCTCCCTTTCTGAACATGCATGGAGGCCTCTATTTAAAGCGCTCAAGTCGAGCTGGCTTCATCTTTCTTCCACTCAGGGTCTACCTTGGCGACTGAGAAGGGAGGCCAGGTGGGTGAGGGTAATGTTATGTTTTCGGTTAGGCAATGAAAACAGAAATCAACCAGGCCCCACCCTGGTATTTTTATGTTTTTACTGCCGATGAAAACATACATTACCTCTTTTTTCCTTATATAGCAGACCTCGTCAGCATGGTGGTGGGGTCAAGGACGATGGTTACCCCTGCTACGAGTTGGCTGCCCCGGAGTCTAATGACCCCGCCATCCATGCAGGTGACCGTGGATGGAGAACGGAAGGGTAGTAAGGTCTACCCAGGAAGGGGACCGGAGTGGTTGTTACAGCAGGCTACTGACTTTACTACCACGAAGTGTAGTAAGGCGATCATGGAGGTGTGGTATGGTCCATAGTAGGGTCCGGACTGTACACTAAAAAGGTGAAGGAAGCATGGACGGTGACTGTATGCTGGGCAAGATAAATGAAAAGAGTTAGGCATGCAAACACGACAAAATTCTCATTACCGTGTGAAGGATGTGGGAACTTGTGACGACCGGGGAATTTGTTTCCGCAGGGTGACTAAGCATTAAGTTGGAGAACGTTTGAAGCAGTCGCTTCAGGCTGCCACTGATTGTTTGTGAAAGACTGGGGCACATGGACTGATGTGAGAAGTCGCACAGATTGTTGAAGAATGTCACATAGTGTCTCTTTCGTCCTTCCTTCTTCTCTTGTCTCTCTCTCTTTTTTTGTATACATTTTGAAGATGTCAAGAAAAACAGCGTGAGATGAAAATAAAAAAGGAAACCAACTTGTACCGAAGGGCAGGCGGCCGAGGAACTGAAAACGCAGTGGAAGGATTGAGTGATGAGGTCGTGTGGAGGCGACCGATGGTCAGGAAGATCTTCGGAACTTGGAAGGGGAGAAAAAACTGGTCCAGGACGACGGTAACGGTTCAAGCGACCGCTGATTACGCTGAAAAGTTGTGGATGATTAGAGGTTAAGTGCTGTGAACGAAGGTACAGGAAAGCAGGCAGTGAGAAGCCGGTTCCTCGGCGATTAACTGCATGTTGAAAGAAGAGGGAGGACCTACGGCAGAGCTCGGAAACTGAGCGTCATGCCCTATGCGCGTTGACGACAGTCTACACAAGGTAGGTTCCGGGAAGAAACGTCTGAACACTGGTCTAGGCTGTTGATGACAGGAACGAAAGTGTTTGCGTCATCGAACTGCCAAACATTGTAGGATGACAGCTGGCGGAAATTCGTAGAAGAGGCAGCCGAAGACCAGGAGGCAACCGCTAAGTCAACAGACTAGGCCAAGTGTACTGAGAAAGATGAAGCCCAGACAGGGTCTGAGACTGCTGCAGAAAGAGTCACAGGGACCGAAGCAAGGTCTGCCAAAGGGTGTGGAACAGGCGATTCCACCGACCCCGTACTATGGGATTCGTCTGGGAGCGGAGGGGCGGCAGCCGAGTCCGCATCCATTTGTTGACTGGTACTTGGCTGAGAAGGTGTTGAAGAAAGCAATACCCGGGTTTTTGGCAGAGGGCGAATGTAGGGCATCCGACAATTCTTGGATAGTGAACAATGTTGTTCCCTCCAAGGCGGAGTGGGGGGTAAGGTGAGAGTTTCTTGAACTTTTCTTTCATGAGGATGTTGGAAGTGCGAAGGGAAGTTACTTGGAAGTGAAGGCGGCCGATTTCGTCTGCTAAAGTAGCATTGAGTCCCTGAGAAAACTCACGGTCGCGATGTGATTGTGATCGTGGAAGAACGAAGAGAATCAAGCTTGAGGGCAGATGCTCGAAGAGCTTCAAGTTCTTGTGCGAAAGAATGTGCTACCGATAGTAGGGACTCACAATTCACGTTGAAATGGGCTAAATCGTCCGGCGACAGCTGAAGCCCCCGTATTAGAGAAGAACGACTGGCGTCTGCTGTTGTGGTCGGGACCAGGGAGCAACCGAAGGGGCGACTGTTAACGATGGTGGAGCGGCCAACCACAGGGGAACGAGTGAGGTGGCTGATGAGCGAGCGGGGTTAGTGGAATTTGTTGAAGTCGAAACCTTGTTCTTGGTTCACATCCCGAGTGTTGACTTGAATTTTTGGCGTGATGTGGAAGGAGGAGATCGCAAAGGAGAACTGTCTTCCACTGGAGGGGAAACGACCGGAGGTGCTAGAATGGTCATAGGGCCAGATGAAGGCACCTTGACTCGATGAGGTTTTTTTTTATTTTAGAAGAAGAGGTCTACGAGGGACCAGAAATGTCAGTTGTAAGGCACAATGGTTTGTCCGTTGAATTGTACGTTGCCGCGACTTTGCATGGCGGCATAGAATCTCTCCCCATTCGTTTTTCGAAAGGCGCGCACACACACTGCATTTTCTGTTAAACCAATTGCATGTGCGGTGAAATTGGTAACAGGGATGCGGGTCTAAGTGGTTCTTGGCTCCGGTAAATTTTAGGGTCTGGGAATGGGCCGACGTGGCCGACAACAGGAGCCGAAGTAGCTGCTGGAGTAGCGTTTGAATTAGAAGATGAAACGGCCTCGGTCGGAGTTGAAGTATCCATTATCTTAAGTGCACACTGAAGCTTGGCAGAAAGGAGCACAATGGCTGAACCCTGGCAGGATGCGCAAACTTGGAAGAGTAATCCTGGCTAAGCGCGGGAAAACAAAGGACAGCCTGCACCGTATGGTGGTATAGAAAAGAGACACAGAGAAGTGTCCCAAGAGAATGTTGGCCAAGGTTGCAAAATTGAATCATCCGTGAATTGAAGCATGACGATAGAGATCGGGGCGGCCGAGCAGGGAAGAATGGGAAAGGCGATTGAGAGTCCGGCTGGCAGATGTGGTCATGTCGGAAAAAGATCCGGTGTCGACCGACGGTCATGCTACAACTTGTCGAAAGCAGAATGGGAGGGATGAGAAAAAACAGCAGTTTAGGAGGGAGGGTTTTCATAAAATTGTCGCACTTAGGCTGCAGATGAGAACACTTGAATACGACAGTATTCGCAGCCTGTATAAAGAATTCAGGAGAGCCGAAGAGAAGATCCACTCGTGGTGGTTCCCTAGGAAGAAAGATGAAGTCAGTTTGACTCGAGCGCTTTAAATGGAGGAGGCGCATGAGCAGAAGGGGAGCTACGAGCACGGCAGGGCAGCCAACTTTTCATTGCTAGGGATTGAGCCTTCAAAGGAAGGAACTGCTGTATAAGGAAAAACAGGTAATGATATTTTGTCTGCAGTAAAAAGCTCTTTTCGAACTGGTTAAAACGATATATTGGATGTTTTATTTTTTTTACGCTTAGATTTCAAAGTAAAGGATAAGCGTAAAAAAAACGTAAACATGGACTCGAATTTTTAAAGTAAGTGATGTGACATTTTTAAATTCGACCTATTGGAATATCAAAATCAGTCAAAACTTGGCAAAAATATGTATTTTATGGCGGGACAAAATTTTACATAATCAAACAAAAAATGTTGACCCGAGATAATTTACTTCACCGTACGTGCCTCTAACCAAATTGTTTAACTTTTGCATGGATTTATTTATTTAATATTAATATTAATCTTCAATTTATTAATCTTATTTTCCTTTTGACAAGGAAAATCCGTTTTCACTGCCATTCAAGGAATTCATGGCTATAAACTGTGGTTAACAGCGTGGACCCATCTTTACAATGGGTTTGCTGGTTTTAATGATGCAACTTGAAAACACAAATCATGTTTGGCTAAAAATTTTTTAGTATCGGACACCTCTGTGTTAAACTAAGGTCATAATATTTTTCTGCTTTTCAACACAATCATCTTTAATTGTTACGAACTTCGGAAAGTGATAAAATATCTTACTTCAGCTAAGGAGACCCTCTGCACCCATTCACTGTAGCGTGCTACGAGCTGCAGGGTTAGTTTCCAAAACCGATGGCACAACTGTGGAACATACACATCGTCTGACCATGTTGAGCTTAGGCACTTCCATAACACATAGCTGAATTGCAAGGTAAACCCATCGTGCTCTGAAAATACAAAATACATAATGAAATCTGCATATTTCTTGCATTGAACAATTGATACAATCAATGGTGGCTGTGTGTGGCAATTACCAAAGGATGTACTGCGCCACCTGACTCAAAATATCCCTACAAACTCTCAACAAAGCATAAGCTAGCATTGAAGCTAATTACAAGTTGTATCTACCGTTAAATTCTCTATTTGTGGTTGACTCCCCAATATTTTAACAAGCCTTGGAAAGTTGTGCCTACCCACAGTATCGTGCAATATAACCAATAAGCCAACAAAGTAATACACGCCCCCAATTACTTAGCACTATTCCCACTACAGCCCCCTTAAAGAAAGTTGGTACCAGGCCAAATTTCTTGAGAAGTGGGCAACAGTTTTCTTTTATTATTTATTCCATTGTGCAGTACAATTTGTCCACTTATCCTATGGATTTATACTTTTTTGAATAGAAAAGAACTTTTGGACAGAGTTTTAGACTTTTGTACAAGCTAAAATAATTGTAGAATGATATTTTTTTTTTAGTATTCATAACATGCTAAAAATCAAACTAATGTTTATGATGAGAAGACCACTTGTGCCAAGCAAATTCTTTTTATTTATTACCAAAAAATCTACGCAGAAGGACCCAAGAACCAACTGTGTTGTTTTTTAATGGTCAAATGTAATACTGTATTGAGGTAAGCATATATTTGGAGTACGACGACAGCATCCCTACCAGACTGTGCCTGTTCCCAGGGTGATAACAATGCAGTTTCTAACATTCCAGCGATGTCTTGAAACCTATCAAAAAAATTGGGAGGTATAAAAAAATGTTTCATTAACAAAATACTAAATCTCTATGACAATGATGTTACCTGATTTGAAAATATACAGGTAGGTTCCACTTGCTATTAAAACTGATATAACTTGGATGCTCCCGTAACCTTTTGACACTAACTTGGGACCCACACAATGTTTCAAACTCTTCTAAAAATGTCATGGTAGTCGTATACCGCTAAAATGGACAAAAAATATTTGGTTGTTATGACAGGATACGCATTTATTTTGTGCTATTTCCAATAAGAGTAAATACTTGACCAAAACGTGTTTTAAATTCTACGAATGACACGTTAAAAGTATTGCTTTTCAATGCATAGGTGAGTGTAACAAACATGAGTCTAACCGAATAAGCAACAAATACCAATGTTACACCGCACCTTTTTTTTTTTGTAATTACTCCATACCAAAAATGTCTAAATAGTGCCAATATTTACATTAAATTCACCCTAACACAATGAGCACACATTATGAAAATAATAAGTGCAAGCACACACATATCAAATATCAGACTAATAAAATAATTAAGATGATAAAAGAAGATTGTCAAATATTGCCCATGTTTGCCAGTAGGAGATGCACCTTGCCTTCAGCTATTTCAATCGCGCCCAGACATGGTGTCGAATTCGACTTCGTTAGGGAAGCGCGGTGAAACCTAACACAGTCAAGCTCGGGAGATATTTTAAAACGTTGTAAAGTATTTTGAATGTAGGGTGAGTGAATGTGAAGAGTTTCGAACTAACACACAAGCCAGAAAGTGTACAGTGGCTGCATCTGGAGTGTCGTGAGGTTTTCCTATACATCTCATGAAAGGTGCGTTAAGCCTGTAGCTTTTCCCGGCAAGTGATGTGACGCTGGGAAAAAAACATCCGCATCTATCACCCATTTCGCAGCCAAATTTTTCTACAAGTCAATAACACGGCGTATTATTTTAGACATGCATGCAAATAAATAACACCCTATTGTTAAAAAAGTGTTAGTAGAGGCAAAGGAATGTTGAGGAAGGAATGTTTTCCGTGTTTGCTGAAAAACGGATAGCCGTCCTGTTAGAAGGCTTGGTACATAAAAAGAAAATCCACTGTGCTCTTATTTGTGTTACTTCCCATCTGCCGATTATAATGGATTACAGGCTAAATTGACAAGTTGGCATGGGGAGGGGGGTAGGAGGTGCAACCTAGTTTGCCATTTTTTTATGATTGTAATCAGCGCTAGCAGCAATTAAAGTAAGCGGCGACACACAATTGACGTGGGGGTGAGAAGGAAAACGATGTGGAGATTCCTTGTTTCGTGCTACGATTCAAAACGTTTGTCACTAGAAGAAATCCTTGAAAAAAATTCGTGCAACACTACAGTACAGGCTTAACGTCTGGACACGAGAAATCTCTTGAAATGATCGGGAGTGGACACAAAACGATGTTGATTTGCAGGTCCACTTTGTACCGGTTTGTTCTACTTATGTAAACAAACGAGCTGTCGCATTATAGAAATGCATACACACATCTGACGACTAACACTGTGAATATATTAAATTTCCCCCGTTGATCCTGGATTTACACATGCTTCAGTTACACATGCTTCAGGGTAACACGTGTGAATTTATTGTAAACTGTTTTTGCCTCGCCATGCTCTTGTTGGAGAAAGTAATAGAACAATGACGAAATCACGAGACGGCTTCTGTCGATTTAACAGTTGCCGTAGTAGTCCAACAGTTTTTTGTGTGATTAATATGCTATTTTAGACACGTGGAACTAAACTCGCATTTATTCTTCATTCGTCTTATTTTACTTTATTTTTATTAATTAAAAATTTAAATTTAATATTTCACAATATTTCACAATTACATCACAATTTGTTTGTTTGGCTTTTGGGCAGCTGAACTTGGATGGCTTAATTGCATGCGTTACGTGTTGTTGCCTGGCAACCACTAGGGGAGGATGAAAAGTGCGTTAAGCGCGACGTTTGTATTTCAAGTATGAACCTTGTTTTTAAATGGTTTTTAAAAGTACTTCTACTACAGCAAACATTTTCTCACTTCACTGTGTTATGAAAGGAACCACAAATTATCTTTCTTCATTGCTAAAATTATTTTATGTGTTGTACGCAGCCCATAACGTCTCGAAACAATCACTCCCATTGAATTCTATGCTAATGCATGGACGAGCTCGATCCTATTGTTTTCGCAGCGTACTTTCCCTGGACCAAGCTCGTAGTATGGCGCTGCCAAACCTTATGAAATATATGGAAGCATCTTTGGTAACGGGCAGTGAATGGCCTGGTAACGGGCAGTGAATGGCCAAGAGAACACCTTGCATGCACCTCAAATGGACGAGCGAGTCCACGACTTAAACAATCGATGGTAACATCAAGTCATTCTCTCAGTGGCCCGAGTATACCTTCTTAATAATTCAAAGAGTGAAATGTCTGAAGAAAGGAGAACTACCCATCAAGCTCTCTTGGAATTTCCATAATTTCTTCTTAGGTGGCTCTAGTGGCATTATCTATTAATAAATACAGTTTGGTTTTTTCAGGATGGTGCACAAGTGCAAATTTCCCAATACATATCCACTGACGTACAGTCACTTGTGACAACGTGTGGACACTTGGTTGGCTCCAACTGCCCAAGGCCTCAATTAAGATTTAGGGTGTAATATACACGAGGCACAGCAGGCATAGGATGTGTTAAGTTTATGGTCCTTCATGAGTATATGGTCTGTGTCACCAGCCACCCTGAATGTCAGTTAGGCCTGCATTGTCGTATCGTCTTATCTTTCCCTAGTGTCTTGTTGCTTTCATTTTTTGGAATCGGAATGCATGTGTTGGGAGTGGCATCAGATCCATTTTGTCAGAGGGTTGTCAAAAATAAATACTGTTTGAGGTTTACTGTAACGAAGACATGACTGACTGAAGAGCGACTGTAGCTTGATTGTTGAGGTTTTGCCGTGACACGGTAATGCTGAAGCTTTAATAATGGTTGTTAACCTGGTTCTCATGAAAACCATTCTTGAGGTTTTCGGTTTATTAACTTGGTTTAATGTACTTTGTTCCTGAGAGAAGATGTAACTGAAATGGCCATCAAGGTCAGTAACATGTACACAGTAGGGTGGACCCCTGGCACAGTACTAACTTGAACTTGAACTTGAATCTACACCAACAGGAAGCTCAATAGCTTTTGGCATTGGGAAGGAGTTTACCAGTTCTTGTAGTGGTACGGGTCTAAGACACCGGGCAAGTAGGCGTCTAGGCGTCCTTTGAAGCACAGGACAGAAGGTGCCTGTACAACATCAGCAGGGAGTCTGCTCCATATGGAACAAACCCGGAATGGTAGGGAGAGTTGGCGCACCTGCGAGTTACATCGCCGTTGGAAAAACTTTTTCCCGTTGTTCCTGGTGGGTTGGCCCTCACTGAGTGTGAACCAGGTTGCTGCGATGTTGCTTGAATCACGTAAGCACTTATAGGTAATGATCAAGTCCCCTCTTGATCTCCTGTAAAGCAGAGTTGCTAGTCGTAATACCTTCAGGCGCTCTGTGTAAGGTAAGTCGTGGAGTCAGTTGACGACTTTGGTAGCACGTCGTTGTACCCTTTCGATTTTGTCTGCATCACCCTCATATTTAATCCACCAGGCTTGGTTGCCGTATTCCAAAGTAGTTCGTACAAGTGCGCAGTAGAGCCGGAGGAAGGTTATTCTATTGGGGAACTGGAAATTTCTTTTAATGATTGCCAGTGCCTTGTATGCTTTGCAGACCACGTAGTTGATGTGCGTTGAGAATGAGAGCTGGGAGTCAACGATGATCCCAAGGTCTTTTTGGCTGTTGCTTATTGCAATGGGGGAAGCACTTGGTGACACGGAGAAGTTGATTAAGTGATCGAAACCAAATGGGACAATGGCACACTTGGCTGCATTCAGAGACATTTTCATCCTGTTAACCCAGCTTGCGAAATTGTGGATGTCGTTTTGCAAAAGGTCCATTTGGTCATGGTTGGTAACTGCCGAGAAAATTTTAGTGTCATCTAGGAAAACACAGTGGTCGCTTTTCACTACTTCAGAAACGTCATCGATAAAAATAATGAAAAGTAATGGGCCAAAGACTGATCCTTGAAATTGAATAGTTCCGCTCTCTACCTTCTGGGACGAGGAAATGAAGCCATCAATGAGGTGCATTGCTGTCTTCCTGTTAAGAAGTCTGCAATCCACTGGATGGTTTTGCCCCCGATGTATTTTTTGGCGACTTTATCGATCAGTAGGTCATGAGGAATAGTATCAAAAGCCTTGGCTAGGTCAAAGTAGGCTGCTGCAACTGGGAGATGCTCGCCGACCCATTCCGTGACTCGGTCAAGAAAGTGCACAAGATTGTGTACAGTAGAATAACCCGGCAATCCACCATACTGGTTAAGGTGAAGGAGCTTCTTATTAAGCAGGTCACCAAGTATATGTTTGCAAAGGATTTTTCCCAGTCCTTTGCAGAGGATACTGGTCAGGCTGATTGGGCGGTAGTTTGTAGGGTTGCTTCTGGATCCGGATTTATGTATAGGAGTGATGAAGGCCTTTCCAATCAGATGGTAGTTTGCCTTCACTGATGGACTTCTGAAAAATTAAAAGAACTGGAATTTTGATGACGTCTTCGAGCTCTTTAAGGATCAGAGGAGGAAGTCCATCTGGTTCTGGTGCTGAATGAATATTGATGTTTTGAAAGAAGTTTTTGATGTCATTTTCACTGATAATAATGTCATTTGGACTGGGTAAGTCGTCTGGCGGTGTTGGAAGGGTGAAGGGAATTGGGTTCGTGGTGTAGACGGATATGAAATAAGAATTCATCAGCTCGGCTTTGAGTTACGAGTCACTGACAATTTTGGTGGGTCCTTGTAAATCCCGATGGGGCACGATTGTTTCTAGGATCGGTTAACAAAGGACCAGAACTGTTTCAGGCTTTAAGTTTTGCAGCATCCGCAATTTTTCTTTGGTAAGTTGCCCTGGCTGACCTTAAGGCCTTTGTAGTTTGGTTACGGGCTACATTGTAGTTATCACGGTCGTCCCCATTTCCAGAGCGCTTGAAGTGGTCCCAAAGAGTGCGCTTGTTGTTGATAGCAGTCTTGATATCTTTGTTTACCCATGGGTGGGTTTGCGATTTTTTCCCTTTAAGGTTGACAGCTGGAGTGTTTTGCTCAACAGTGGATTTGACCGTAGTGTGGAAGAGCGTCCAGGCCTCTTCCACATCCAGTCCTTCCATTTTGGTGTTAAAGTTGGCTTGTAGGAGATCATGGCGCATTCTTGCGAAGTTACCTTTTTTTGTAGTTTAGCTTGGGTGGTGCAGTTAGGCGCTTGGTGGGGGTTGACTGCATAAAAATGTTGACCCAGCAATGGTCGCTGTGACCCAGAAAATCACTAACAGTGACATGGTGTGTGGGGTTGTCAGTTTTTGTAGTCAGGACGAGGTCAAGCTGTCTTGGAGTTTGATTACCTCTGTATCTGGTGGATCCCAGTATGGTGGGGGGCATTAGTTATAATTTGGTCAGTAGAGGGGGTCTTGGGGGATGCCCCCCAGAAGTTTAGATTTTTTTTGAAAATCCACATTAAAATTATGCAAATTGCTTAAAATTAGACCCAATTTAGTAATGGTTTAAGACTTTGCATTTAAGTTTGCTTGCATGTGAATGGTGGGCCCCTGGCACCTGCCAGTCTGACTCTATGGTATACACGCCACTGATCAGGGTTAAACCTAACTGACGGTTTGCAACCTTTCTTTTTTCACAGTATTTTTACAAAACCAACTTTGATAACCTTGTACAGCTTTAAGCTACGTTTTTCTTGATCACTAACCCTTTGTAACACAGCATGGTTTAAAAACAACAACTACAAGATGGAGCTAAAATTAAGTCCCACCATCAAGAGCTTGGTGAGGGGGCCTCGGGGACCCCGTGCAAAGCGAGCAGCAACAGCCCACTGGTCAGTGTCCTCGTCACTAAAGCAAGTGAATGGCAGCGGCTACCTCAGTAAGTCTTGAAGTACATGTGTCCTCCAAAGGTTTAAGATGTTAGTTAGTATATTGCTGTGACTTCACAGCAAAAAAGAAGATTGTGGCAAAAGATGAATGTGGAAGAATAAAAGGTAAAGGATCCAAAAAGAGTATGAATTTTCTATAAAAGGTTTCACATCTTAAAACAAAAATGAACAGTCCGAGTTTATGGCTTCTAATCTAATTTAAATGCAACGGCTCGGGAAGATGGGAAAAACAAGAAGAATTTGCACATTCAACTCAATCATCATTCCCCATTGCGCGCAGGCCAAAACGTAAATTCCAAGAACATTATAGGGAAGTGGGAATCGATGTCAAATTCTTTCACTAACCTCCAATAAAGAGAACTACATTAGGAATCCAATGAAGCATTATGCTGAATTCGTGTTTTGATCGGATTTTTGCCAAGTTTTTTCGATTATCACAATTTCTTCTTAAACGGAAATCGCACATTTTCCAACAATGAGAGATCTAATGTTTGTCTCCCGGGGTTACCCTTTTACCCCTGGATGACATCGCAAGATGAAACATTTTAACATAATAACATCATAACCCTACTGGTCCGTATCCAAAACTGGGATCATAGAAGTGCTTGCGAGAGTAAACAAAGGAAAAGCTGAACAATAGCACTAAGTTTAGTTTTTGGACACGTGCATTATTCGAAACGAAATAAGCCTGAAGTAAAGTTAAGTATTTTTGGATGGAAGTAAAAACATACATTCCATGAACAACAGGCATGAAGAACTGATCCCTAAGAAATACAGTTACCTTGTGGAAAAGATCCGGGTTTGCTGGGGCAAAAATAAATGCTAGACGAGTTTCAATGTTGTTAACGAGCTCCGGCCATACGGAATTCACAACAAAGTCATAACCCACAATTGGTTCAGAACTAAAAGGCAAGCAAAGAGAAACATTCTCAAAACACTAAATAAAAATGTATATGAAAGGTCAATTTCTTACTATCGGAAAATTACTAACCTTCGGTACTAAGTGCTAAAATCGTTTATTTCATGCTTTTCAATGCTCAAATTTAAAAAATTTAGATTTGACCCATTATTACTAATAATTTATAAAAATGCTTTAACATCCTAATAGGGATGCTGCTTCCATTTTCTTTATAAGGTCAGAAGCACCGCTATTTTCCTCACATTGCTTTTGAGCACAAACGTGTCAACACCGTCTTAAATTTTGTGCTTACTGTTGCCTTGTTGCAATTGCTCAACAACAGATAAAAAAACACTGACCCAAGAACAGACAACTTCCCGGAGTGGACACACACAAACACACCCGTTGATTTTCATCCCTTGTGCTAAAAATGGTGTTAATGCAACTTGACAGTGTTAAGTGCAAACGCTGTTCTCTTCACGAAGAGGCTGCAATCATGAAAATTTGATTAACTTGAAAACATTCCAATCAACATTGATAATAATCCGTTCTCAGGGTTCGTACCATTTCAGCTAAATGGATTTCAAGGACTTGTAAGGACTTTTTCAAGGACTTGGAAGGACTTTTAAATACCAGGTGTCAAGTATACCGGACACCGGTCAGAAGTTCTCTTACCCACTTGTGTAAAATTTCGTTTCTCATTGAGCAACTAGTAAAGGACACAATTATAGGTCCTTTATAGTTATTTTCGGTTGGGTTATGTTGAAAATTGTCTCCAATTTCAAGTTATATCTCAGATAACGACACAATAATTCCCAAACAGTCGCGACAGAAGTTCTCTCTTAGCTCTGTCCCAGTCTCTCTTATGAAACTTTTCTTGTCCTAAAAGAGACCAGGAACAGAGCTGAGATACTACACAATTCGCGCACAAAAAAAAAAGAAGAGCGTTAAATCGGACTGTGGCAAGCTTGCCCACCAAACTATCTAACAAAGCAGCACCAAATTCAGTACATACATAATAACTACTTGTACTCCATGCTAAACACTTTGGCAATCTTGGCCGGACAAAACCTCCGTACAGTAATGCCAAATTAACGATTGCTAACCTGAACAATTACGAGCCGTAATTTTGAGCATACAGGTGCAGTACTCTGCTTAACGAAGTTGTTGCTGCCAGTGCATGGACAAACAAAAACACTTTTGTAAACCACTACCAGAGAGACACAAGTGGCCGAAGTGGTACAAAAACTATGAAAGCACATTTAGCAATCGGCAGTCGCATTGAACATTAACTAACCTGCGACTATCGAAAAACAAAGAACGCCACTCAATCATAGGTGGGTACCGTTCTTAAAACTTTAAGATAATGGTATTGTAACACTGATGTACTAGCACCGAGTTCTCGCTGACCCTGCTTCAATAGGACAAAGTCAGCAAATAGTACTAAAGGTTAGTATTTTGCAAATACAGTAGTAAGAAATGGAAATTTAATAATGCTTAAAATTAGTTTTTACTATCTTAAAATGCTTTAGTGCTGCTCACAAGATGCGCACGGACTTCTGGACAGGCTTGAAATGTGCGGGGGGGGGGGGACGAGATGCATTGGCACATTAAGTTTCATGATGCCCACACTGACCTTCAGTTGAACCTTCCCCGCTTCGCTAAACCCGGTGGTTCTAAAAGCAAAATGGCGACGCTTCCAACATTATGAAGAAAATGGAAGTAGCGCCCTTAGTTGGAAGCTAGAGTATTTTAATAAATTATCATTAATAAGGGGACAAAATTAAATTATTTAAATTTAAGCATTTGAGAAGCATAAAATAAGCTATTTTAGCCCTAGTACTGCAGGTAAGTATTTTAGGATAGTAAAACCTAATATTAAGTAGCGTTATTTAATAGTTAGTCCTTACTTTGATGATCCTTTGGTCGCATTTCTTAACAAGTTACACTGTAGAGGAATAAACGCCAACACATTATCGTACATCTCTTTTAGACCATTGATGGATGATTTGACAGCTTTATCACGTATTATCTGAAGTAGAAAAAAACGTTAGAATATAGAATAGAGAAAAAGGGCACAAAAAGCTTTATTCATTTCACAATGCACTGACTGACTAGAAACCATCATTATCCATGTCAGATTTTTTCGAGATGTATTCAACCGCTTTCCCGTCATATGTAACTTGCGTTATTCTGTAAAAAAAATGTGACGCATGTGGCCTCCTTTACCCACTACCCTCATCCCAGTGTCACACCAAATAAACTACTAATGATGACATAAATGCCATAGAAAAAAGTTTGTTCTTGGGGGCATGAAGCAAGTTTGTGAAGACCTCTCACAAAAATTCCAAAGTCCTTTTTACTTTTATTACATATTTCTAAAGTGATTAAAAAAGCTTTTATGGACAAGCACAATTAAATGCACAACAAATACCAGAATAAATTGATTAACAATTTTAATCCATTCCTAATAAAAGTTTTCAGTTGTTAAAACTTCTTTTGCAAGCTTTTGGCTCCAACTTTCGAAATACATTGCTACAGTTACTACTGTGAAAACAACTCATAAAAAGTAAAACAATGGAAAAGTTCACACCCTTTCACAAACTAGACATACAAAGTCTTTGTCTTGCAAATTTTTGACACCATACAGATGTTTTTCAACACTATACAGCATTCCCAAGAGTTTCACACTTAGTAAGCAAACATCTCAGCAAGAAGTTCGATCAGCAGTGGAAACTAGGAGGTGGAGGAAGCATGCAGCCCTAAAAGTACGGGAGGCTACAAATTAAAAAAAATGCCAGTGGTCCAGGTCGTGGAAGATGTAGTTGGAAGTCCAGAAATCCTTGAAGCATGATAAAGACATCTGGACAGTGTACAAAAATCTCTGGCCAGTTGAGCATGTGGCCATAGCGACTAAGGCGCTATGCAAGTGATCTGGAGGCGAACTGGGTAGCCGGTTCGAATCCGGGTCATGCCACTCCGACAAAACGTAAGTGCATAAAGGTGGCTTACTGAACTACGTTATTTCTAATGTATGTTTTTCGCTGTTGGCTTGTTTCCGATTTTCCTTAGTATTATTTCCAGCGATTTGTATCTATTTATAATACCTATAGCTAACAGTCCGTTTTTCAGCACTATGCTGGCTGTAGAGAAGCGATAGGATAGTGTTCAGGCAAAGGATGCCACGCAATAACACCGTCTGTATTTGATAACTTAGCTAAAACTACAAAGTCTCTAGTGTTAGCATTCTTTATTTCAATTGCATATTATTATATGCTAGTTTAACTCAATTTAGCAATGCAAGGAAAGCAACATATCTTCCAGTTTAATTAACACAAAAGTACAAAAATGAACTTGTGGTTTGAATAATTGATTCACAAAAAAAGAATGATCAGATTAACAATGAATAATTTGATTCACAAAACTGAATTCTGTGAGTAGAATCTTTTCTTTAGCATCATGTTTCATTTCTTTCTATCATACATATATTATTCAATGTTGAGTCCACAATTAACACTAAAACCTTAGAAATTTGATCATGCTTCATGCCTGCAAAAACCAGGTTTAAAATTGTGCGTTTTTCACATTACTTTATTACATTTTTAAGGAAAAAAAAATACAAATCCTTCACCCCATGGAAAAAATATGGCCCCAACACGTCAGAGTTTGAGAGGCTAAAAAAATAAACATAAAAAGCCGCCTACCCACGTCGACTTTTGGCTTGTACACTTATGAAAACAAAGGTTTACTTTTATCGGCCTAATAGATTTTTCAAGGTACGGCATCATTTGTTTGACAAATTAAAATCTTTTCATTAGGGCTGACAAAATAACTTGTCAGTAACGTGTAGCTAAAAGCTTAGAATTTCATCCTGCATAGAAAATAAAGAAAACCTAGCCGTTTAGGTTTCTTTCATGCTTGAAAAATTGTCAAAATCAGGGAAATTCAGCCGAAGCAACTCAATCTCAGTTGAAAATATCATAAGTCATTCCGAAAGAAACATGGCCATTTTATCTCTATGCTGGTACAATGGCCCAGCTCCAGCAACTATATGGTGTACAGCGAGGTCAAAGTAAGGCCGACTGATGTAAAGCAGGCTTTGGCACAAAATTCCATCTAAGTATTGTGACATTTCTCGGCACAGAAAAATGAATGATACATTTTATCATGGCCACGTAGAAGAGGGAGGGGGGAGGTGCAACCAAAGCTACTACCGTAAATCGTGTATTAAAAGCCCAGTTGAAGCTAAAGCTCACCCTCTAAAATGCTGTAAAGTGAAAATCATGAAATAGTGGAGTTAAAGCGCACCCCTCAATTCGTCGTTTTTCTAAGAAAAATTATCTAAAAGTTACATGATGTGAATAAAGACAGAACTGCTTGCTATGTTTACTGGCCCCTTCTTACTCCCTTAGTAATAGTGGACTCTTCCTTTAGCTCCTAGCCAACCCTTCCGAATGTCAATCCAGTTTCAGTCGCCACTTGGCCAGTAGACCTTACAAAGCACTCGCCATTTCACAATTTTTACTCGCCATATACCAAATACGTCTTGTATGATGAAAGGTTTCTCTAATTTATTCATTAACAAAATTGTGCAATTTTCTTAAAACTCCAGTATTAATGCAGAAAATCCAGTTATATAGCCATTATAAATCTGAGCATAACGCCGCAAACCGTTCGTCTCTAACTTATACGATTCCAGAGATACCCCCTTTTTAGTGGCATGCTCTGTAGCTAGTCGCCGATTTGGCGAGTAAGGCTAAATTCCAAGTCGCCAACTGTTGATTTCCACTCACTAAATGGCGAGTGGCGACCGACATTGGGAAGGGTTGCTCCTAGCACCTGCACAAGGCCAGGGCATCTCTCACCTAAGACTCCTCCCTTCTTCAGAGCAATTAAAAGGATGTAAAAATTGGTGTTTCAAAGATCATTCAAAAGTTTCGAATTTTAAGGTTAGAAAATTGATAATGCTTGATTTAAAACCCACCCCCTATTTTTGCCAAATTAACTGCATAAGCCCATGGACGTTTAATCCACGATTTACGGTAGCATCCAACGCTGATTGGGCAAGTTGGAAGCCCACCAGAAGGGTCCTTTTATGCAGATCTGCTCAAAGTCACTTGTAGATATGCACCATGTCATGTCTACAGAAGATAAAGAAGATACAAAATAAATGGCTGCTACTACAATACGACAAAGCAGAAATTAAAATATACAATACCTCATTTAAAAATGGCTTCACAATATGCAGCCTAAAGAGTTCTTCAACTTCTTTCATGTGATCAATTGTGGCGTAGATACGAAGGCACCGACTCAGCTGCTCTACATTTTCTTCAGCCAAGCCAATTAAAAATGATTCTTCTAAACTATTTTGTAGTACTCTTGTAATATTTAAAATCCTCTGAAATAGTAAGGAAGACACTAAAGTATTGGGAAGGACGTAAGACCGGAAGAAGAATTGTGGGGAGTGGGACTCTGGAAGCTTACGAGAAATCCAAGATTAATCACAAAAATAAAAACAATACGCACACGTCTGCTGTGGCCTCATACGTGACTTTATTAATACGCCCTTCTCCCGTCAACTTCGTCAAACTAAACTTAAGAGTCGTTTCTTGGCACATTACCACAATCCCTACCATGGTTAACGATTTAGTATCACTCTCCACCCTCTTGCGCTGCTCTGTCTCAGTCCACCACCACATCTGTCGAAAATGTGCTGGATATTGTGTTTTGAATATCCTAACTTTTGAGTATTGTGCAAAACAAACGAGTCGTTCTCATAGTAAGTGTATTTATGGTTATTATGGTTAAACAGTTTTTTTTTATACTTTCAATTTCAGGACCTCACAAAAAAACAAACACAAGCATTGACTTTCTCCTCTAAGGATATTGTAATTTTCATACCATCAGAACAATTACAGTGTACTTACAGGTTTTATTTTATCAATGAAAATATGTCCTTTGCTTTTAGTGACGTAGAAGTGGAGCTGGTTGAATTCAGTTGCTACTCTTTCTATTAAATCTCCGGTCAATTCTCTGGCAATGACAGAAAAAAAAAATGGTTAAAGAACTAAAATTAGCAGAATATACTAGAAATGAATGAAGAATACGATGGCACCAAAACTGTCAAATGCTAAGAAAGACACGCGAGCAGCAATTATGAAATGATGATAAAATACATTTATCATCATGAGTCTGGGTAGTTAACCCAGGTCATTGGATTTGGCTACAAAGCAGTAAAGGCAAAAAATCCTGAGTTCAAATTACAAGAACATGAATTTTTCTATCATTATCGTTGCTCACTTTATTGTTCTGAGCAGTTTATTTATTTTATTTTATTTTATTTATTTCAATGCAATGAGCATTTAGTATTTAATATTTTTTTGACAGAGTTAACGATACATTTTCATTCCAAACTTTCCTGGTAATTTCAGGTTTTTCGAATTTCTTCTGGTAACATGTTTACGTTTTTTTATACGCTTACATTTCAAGAACGCAAAGGGCCTGAAGGATCACCTAATGAAAAAGCAAACCTATCCTGATGCCATCACAAGAAAAAGAAGTGAAGCCAGTAAGCAAGAAGATGAAGCCCTGAAGCACATAAAAAACACCCGTGAAGGCGTTTACCGAGTTCCATGTGGGGATTGTGATGCCGTTTATGTAGGAGAGATAAGAAAATGTATTCGTACGAGAGTCAAGCAGCACATGGCAGACACCAGGAATGAAGTTGTAACGAATGGCATAGCAGTCCACCACAAGGAAACTAGGCACCAAATCAACTGGGAAGGCACTGTGACACTCCTCAAGTCCAACTCTAACAATGATGTGCATCTGAGAAGCCTAGAATACCTGGCTATTCAACACCACAGCCGAGAGAAGGCTGTGCTGATGAATATCCAGGGACCGTCAAACCCTAACATTCAGTTCCTGCTGAGAGGAGAGTTTAATAAGTTGCTGCGGGAGAAGTGGTGCACTGGCCTGCAAGTTAAGGAGGCTATGGCCTCGCGCCGCATTCCAACGGACGATAGCAGCAGACGAACGAAAGCAGACGAACGTTCACGACGAAGTAAGCGGTGATGTGGTAGCCTGATGAAGACAGTCGTTCTGAGCCCCTCCAACTCCAGAAAAACTGACTGTCGAAAATTTGCAAGGATATTGGAACGGTAAATATCCTTAACTTTGAAATCTAAGCGTATAAAAAAAACGTAAACATGGACTCGAACTTTCAAAGTAAGCGATATGACATTTTAAAATTCTTCTGGTAAGCATACAAAGAAGCAAATCTGACATGTTTACACGTAAAAAAAACCCAAACGTGTTTAGAATGTGGTTTGTCTTACCTACTGGAAGAAACTGGCTCATTTGATTCTTGCTGAATGCATAGTAATTGTTCTATTTTTCCTATACACTGAGAAATATTCATCAGATGTTGCAAACATGCCTATCGAAAGTAAACATAAAAAAAGGTATAATTAAAATGACAGTACATAACAAAGACAGCAAACTAGTTTAAATACCAAATTCAGTTGAATCCACAGAAAAAAAATAATAATTGTATACTTTTAATGGCTACCAAAGCTCCCCACCCCAAAATGTAAACTGTAATCTGAATGGTCCTTAACGCAAGGTTAATAAAAGCATATAATAATAAAATTTGTATTAAAATGACTAACGAGGCATACCAGTGTAACTAGCCCAGAAGAAGAACTTTCTGCAACTGTCCGCGACACCAACTGTCAGAAAAAAAATTGTCTGCAGCTAATCTGTTTTTATCCATATAATTACCCAAAAAAGTTCGTAACGTTGACGCACATTACTGTGGAAGACTGCATTAAATTTACTTCCAACAGAGTTGAAATTCTCCATCTTTCGCTTACTTCCACACTCCAGATAGTTCCTTATCTAGCAAATTTTCGACTGCAGCCTGCAAAATTCTCAAAAATTCGGCTCGGACCCTAACACTCCCAAACAATCCACTCATGTGTAGGAATAATACAAAGTTACCAAAAATGAAATTATTAGTGAAATATGGCAGACCACCTGCACCAGTCTTTTCAATGACCTTATTTACTGCACAATTATTTTTTTGCCTTAGTTCTTTCAATGCACCACTTCAATCAGTCTAAAAAAAACCCTTCAACTGCCAGTGGAAGTGGGTTACTAAACATACATATGTATGAGGCAACATTGTTGTAGAAATTTGCATCCCAATTTAAAAACAAGACTGGTTTACGGATTTGATTCCTATATTTTTTTCCCACTACAGTCACAAACATGATAGCAGTAAAATGTCTAATCAGAGCATTTCACAAGCGAACCAAAACTGCTATCTACCAAAACTGAATGAAACATTTTAGTTATTAATAAGGCTGTGCCAATGCCACTTTTCCCGATTCTGATCCCACTACCGGTACTTTTGGTCATGTGCAGATACTGCGCCGATGCCAATACTATGCCAATGGCAAACGATCACTTCATAAACAATGCACAACATGTATATACGTCAATAATTTAATGGTGCAACAAACGTAAAATTTTTACAAAGGAATTGTTTGCGAAACACTTCATTGCTCAATGAGATCATGTAAACATTTTACACTTATAGGCCTAATCCTTTCCTGACTTAGTTGCTTGTAGGCTAATTTTTAGTAGCGTTGGGAACAATATGCCATATTATTAATGTACGAAAATGCAGATTCTGGAAATACAAGCAGATTCCGGTACTTGTTGACCCAGTGCTGGACCGATACCAGTATTGGTACATGCACAGCCTTACATGAATGCTCTAAGTGTTTACCACTAGCGAATGAGGCATTATAGACTGTCCTGCCACACCAAGTCACATTAACTAAGATTCACACTAACTGTAACCACTGCATAAAAGGGCACCTGTAAAACCTGTCAATAGGAATCTACAATAGGATCTTGATTATCTCCATTCCGATAATCTGACAAATTCCGTTATCTGAATACCATTTGCCAGTGTCTACGAATGAAGGATATATACATTGAGGCTGGTATATTTTCACCATCTGGATAATTGTAAAAAATTATGTTCTAATCCACTAGTTGGATTTCCACAGTTCCCAGACACAAAATCATACTCAAATAAAAGTTAAATTTTCTTGCTTTACACGTAATCTCAATTACCCGATGTACAAGAAGAATTTCTTGTGCGCGATTACAAAGCACAAGAAATTTCATTTAACCAGCAAAAGTTGTTTTTCGAACAAAACTCTGCTAATATTATAGTATATTGTATAAGGCCTATGCCTTTACGACAATAGGGCAAGAAGGTAACTAGCATAGCCCAATAAGTATTAAAAATACTATTACAAACCTACGCCATACCTTTTTCTCTCTAATTTGTTGCCGCTGCATAAGTTTTTGCTTTGTAGAATGTACTGTTTCTCCGAGTGCGGATTTTACAATCTAACAAGGAACCAAATTCACGCATTAAACAATATTATTTACATTATCAATGCAATTAATGACCTGTTAACACTACAGGTCAATTACCTTACACAAATATTCTAATCACACAACTGCTGTTTCACTTGACTTTCTTTTAGTATTCCAATATATCAATTTTTTGGAAACATTTTACTTTTACAACAAACCCACTCAGCAGGCCCCGAAATATGGTAGGGGGGAGATGAGGCTTATATGGTAGGAGACGGCAGGCAAAGAAATGGACAACAGGGCTGCTTGTTTTTTCTCTCTATATTCACACGTGTAATGTATTCTCCGTAACAAAATATTATTGTGAAGTTGGCATTTCACATGCTTCCAACCCAATACAAAGTAATATAAAGGAGTTGCTGTACCATGCTAATGAGCTAATGAAAGGAAAACAGACTTTAATTAAAAGGACGCTCCCTTTTATCATTTTTTGCTGTAACCATAAAATAAAAATAGTGTTTGCAACATTTACAGTGCACGTTTGATATAATGTGGCAAAACTGTGCCATATATGAGAGCCAAAATTCAGTATATTGAAAGAACCTTTATGATTTTTTAGCAGCTCACATCAGTCGTAAAATGTGTATTGGTAATTCGGCTCTCAAAACAAATGAGCAGTGAAGATTCAAAGTGGTTAGCAACGACTGAAACTTGTGGTAGTTTTCCCACTCTCCTAGTGCATGGGTTTTTTGATGCATGCCCATTCTTCCACCCCTCCTCCTAGTTATTAACATTCCTCGCGTCAATTAAGGTTAAGACATTTGGAACATTTACTGCAAAATCATCCTTATCAGTTGTAAGATAATCTAGTGGCTTGGAAGACATTTTAAATTTTCAAGGTAAAAAGCAAATGGACGACAGCACGTTTCTAATCAGACAATGCCTTATTGATTTCTGACCATTTTATTTTGGGCGAACATTGCAGCCTGAATAATTTTGGCATCTTACACAAAAAAATCAATGCGCACTGTGCGGTAGAGCTTAAGAAAGTATGGTCACTTTCTTAGAAAAGCATGCATAAAGAGGGTGAGGCTTGCAGAATATTTTTTTAAGTAAAAATTACAACTTACACTGTAAGTAACAAATCAACGTTGAAAAACTTTCAAAAACGCGAAAGTTCAACATTTTTGGTTGCCATTTTGTATCCTGCAAAGCAAGTCCCCAATACTACAACTTCCAACAAAAATTACCAGCTGGCACCGGTTGTATTTAGTTTCGATTGCCTAAAACGAAAATATCCACTACCTGTAAATGTTGTATTTACAGGATACCTCGTCAAAAATTGGTGGCAGGCACCACATGACGGGTTACCCCAGGGTTGCACGCTGGCACCCCTAGAAAGTTCAGTGAACTTTGCAGAAAAAAACAGGAAAGGGGGGTCTTGCTTTTGTGAGCTGGTGGACTTCGTTTCTGTTGTATTGCTTTAAGGGGGTAGGATGACACGACTGGAGCAATGATGGAATCAAGAAGGTGTGGTTCATGGTCTTGTCATGTAATGTCATAGAAGTGGTGGCTTGTGAAGACTGTAAGGCTTCTCCAGGATGCTGCATGGAGAATCTCTTGGGTGGGGATGCGGTGGTGGGATGTTCATGATGTGGAAATTGCCCTCAGTTCATGTGCAGTAACAATGATGTTACTGTCGGAGTAGCTGATGTTGCGGTCTTCATAGGCATAAATGAAGACAGTCTTGATCCCTGGAAGAACATGGCGCAGAGGAGACTCCAAAGTCTTTCTTATTTGGGAGGAAGAGTTGATTGCAGCCCCAGTGGTGTTCGTTGTACATGATCTGTAAAAGAAGCGAAGCATCGACAGGACAGAGAAGAAGTTCGGGTTCGTCGCCAATCATGTCAGTGAGCAAGGTCCGATAATTGGCATTGAAGGATCAGCCGGTCCTCGAGTCTTCGCACGAGAGTCAAGACGAAGTCAGAGAAGTGTGTCTCAGTAGTCTGTCTAGAAGCAATGAGCAAGCATGCATGGAAGGGCTTGGGCTTTACTGCATCATAGATTTTCGAAAGATTTGAACAGTGTGGAGAGACGATAGTCTTCTTGGGCATGTCTGCTGCATGCAGCCTTGATGACGGAGTTGATTGTAAAAATTTGTCGACAGGGATGTCACGTCCCAAGAAATTCGTGTTCCAAGTGGATCAGAGGGTAAGCTTGAGATGAGCATATGGGAGCTGTTCAGCTGACGTGCTGGGGTTGGGGGAGCGGCCCGGAGTTCAAGACGGGGTGCCACTGATTCATGGCACAGGAGTGTGATTCCAAAGACCACA
>JAHWFP010201425.1:0-25290 GCA_023313725.1 Lithobius niger | reverse complement strand
CTATATTCACACGTGTAATGTATTCTCCGTAACAAAATATTATTGTGCAGTTGGCATTTCACATGCTTCCAACCCAATACAAAGTAATATAAAGGAGTTGCTGTACCATGCTAATGAAAGGAAAACAGACTTTAATTAAAAGGACGCTCCCTTTTATCATTTTTTGCTGTTACCACAAAATAAAATAGTGTTTGCAATATTTACAGTGCACGTTTGATATAATGTGGCAAAACCGTGCCTTATATGAAAGTTAAAATTCAGTATATTGAAAGAACCTTTATGATTTTTTAGCAGCTCACATCAGTCGTAAAATGTGTATTGGTAATTCGGCTCTCAAAACAAATGAGCAGTGAAGATTCAAAGTGGTTAGCAACGACTGAAACTTGAGCTAGTTTTCCCACTCGCCTAGTGCATCGGTTTTCTGATGCATGCCCATTCTTCCACCCTTCCTCCTAGTTATTAACATTCCTCGCATCAATTAAGGTTAACAAATTTGGAACATTTACTGCAAAATCATCCTTATCAGTTGTAAGATAATCTAGTGGCTTGGAGGATATTTTAAATTTTCAAGGTAAAAAGCAAATGGACGACAGCACGTTTCTAATCAGACAATGCCTTATTGATTTCTGACCATTTTATTTTGGGCGAACATTGCAGCCTGAATAATTTTGGCATCTAACACAAAAAAATCAATGCGCACTGTGCGGTAGAGCTTAAGAAAGTATGGTCACTTTCTTAGAAAAGAATGCATAAAGAGGGTGAGGCTTGCAGAATTTTTTTTTTAAATAAAAATTAGAACTTACACTGCAAGTAACAAAACAACGTTGAAAAACTTTCAAAAACGCTAAAGTTCAACATTTTGGCCGCCATTTTAGATCCTGCCAAGCAAGTCCCCAATACTACAACTTCCAACAAAAACATCAAATTACCAGCTGGAACCGGTTGTATTTGGTTTCGATTGCCTAAAACGAGAATAGCTACTACCTGTAAATGTTGCATTTACAGGATACTTCGTCAAAAATTGGTGGCAGGCACTACATGACGGGTTACCCCAGGGTTGCGCGCTGGAACACCCAGAAAGTTCAGTTGAACTTTGCACTTAACAGAAAAAAACAGGAAAGGGGGTCTTGCTTTTGTGAGCTGGCGGACTTCATTTCTGTTGTATTGCTTTAAGGGGGTAGGACGACACGACTGGAGCAATGATGGAACCGAGAAGGTGTGGTTCATGTTCTTGTCATGTAATGTCACAGAAGTGGTGGCTTGTGAAGACAGTAAGGCTTCTCCAGGATGCTGCATGGAGGATCTCTTGGGTGGGGATGCGGTGGTGGGATGTTCATGATGTGGAAATTGCCCTCAATTCATGTGCAGTAACAATGATGTTCCTGTCGGAGTAGCTGATGTTGCGGTCTTCATAGGCATAAATGAAGACAGCCTTGATCCCTGGAAGAACATGGCGCAGAGGAGACTCCAAAGTCTTTCTTATCTGGGAGGAAGGGTTGATTGCGGCCCCAGTGGTGTTCGTTGTACATGATCTGTAAAAGAAGCGAAGCATTTACAGGACAGAGAAGAGATTCGGGTTCATCGCCAATTATGTCAGTGAGCAAGGTCTGATAATTGGCATTGAAGGATAAGCCGGTCGTCTTCGCACGAGAGTCAAGACGAAGTCAGAGAAGTGTGTCTCAGTAGTCTGTCTAGAAGCAATGAGCAGGCATGCATGGAAGGGCTTGGGCTTTACTGCATCATAGATTTTCGAAAGATTTGAACAGTGTGGAGAGACAATAGTCTTCTTGGGCATGTCTGCTGCAGGCAGCCTTGATGACGGAGTTGATTGGAAAAATTTGTCGACAGGGATGTCATGTCCCAAGAAATTCGTGTTCCAAGTGGATCAGAGGGTAAGATTGAGTTGAGCATATGGGAGCTGTCCAGCTGACGTGCTGGGGTTAGGGAGCGGCCCGTAGTGCAAGACAGGGTGCCACTGATTCATGGTACAGGAGTGTGATTCCAAAGTCCATATGACGTGGGATTAGTGCGAGAAGTTGTGGAGGAAGTAGTCTGGGACAATGTTGTCCACAGTCTTGAGGAAAAGGCTTCAGAAGAGGCATGCCAGATGTGTTGTTAATTGCGGAAAGGACTCAACTGAGCCGGATAGGGGTCGGCAAAAGGTTGGGAGAACATCAAGGTGATTGTGTAATTCCAGGGTGTTCAGTTTTTGGAGCGTCAGAGGACCATATTGTGTAGAAAATGGTTGGGCGAGGATTGGCAGTCGGCAAAAGATAATAGCAGCCAATGACGACAGTCTAGCAGAGCAGCGAACACAGGAGCGGGAAACAACTGACAAGACGAGCTTCGACGCCAGCCAGCGATCAGTGACAGGCAGAACAGGGCGAAGTGAGAAGCGCCACTCATGGACAGAGTACAGGGAGGCAGCACAATGGAGCTACAACAATCGTCAGTGAAGGACGACAGGCAGCGAAGGAAAGAGTCTGACTAGGAGTGCAGCGACAACAGGAACGAGGGATGACAACAGCGAAGAGCTGCAACGACGGCCTGTGACGGGTGACAAGCAATGAAAGACGATTTGTGGCACAGGACGACAGTCTGGGAAGGGTGGAGGACCTAAAGAGATGCAGGAGTGACGGGCGACAGTCTGGAGAAGCTGCATCGGCAGTCGGTGACAGGTGGCTGACGACGACAGGCAGCACGGAGTGATTGACAATGGGCTGCAAGGGACAACAGTCTTGAAGTGCACCAAACGATCAGAAGTCGAAGAAGGTGGACATCAGGGCGTCCACACCAAGAGTTGCCGAGAGGGCGAGGGGATGACAGAGTGACGGATCGACAAAATGTCAGCCGATGAGTGGGATAGGGTGGCGGCAGGACAATGGTGTTTAAACCAGCTGACGGGTGAGATTGTGGGTGGGGGCGACGTCCTTGGCGTGGAGTCCTTGTTATGGAGTCCCTGGTGTGTCCCTTGAACTGGCCAACTCTCGTTTTGCCTTTGGACTGCTGTATTACAGCTCTATCGAGTGTTCTGTGTTTTTGTAGTACGAAACTTTGTGCAGCAGCAAACTTTTTTTTTGCACATGTGTAGCGTTTTGGAAGAAGCTGTATGACTAAGCCATTATTTACTGCTGAACTATGATTGATGACCTTGTTTTGAGAGCTCCATCCTGATTCATTCAGCTGTACATCGTTTGTAATCCTTGCCTAGTTTGAAACGTAACTTTTAAGTTTGGAGATTAAAAAACTACTGAATTCAAGGACAATAATGTTGAAGAGAAGAAATAAACCTTTTGGGTTACACAGGGTCATGTTACAGGCTGAAAAATAACGTCATCCATGTTATTTTCCAAACCCCAAGTTACTGTTAAAGGTACTTAGTTTGTATAATTTAGGTTGGGGGGGGGGGGAGTTAGTTGCCTAGTCACTGGACTACCACTAATTATTGTTAAAAGTACTACTGTGATAAAAAATAATTAACAAAAAAAATTCATAAGTATGTAGTTCTGTGATAGACAACTTATTAGATGTTTTTAGTTAATTTTGTAGTAGAAAAATGAAGATTGAAGGTGTGGGCTTTAGCTCAGTTATTTCATGATTTTGACCTTAACCCTTTACTTCACCGACTTTTACCTTTGTTTCCTATTTCCTCGTGAAAATTACCAGTTTCGCCACGATTTTGCATCACAGTTGAAATTATGATGTCTGTTCGTAATGAACCATAGCGAGTTTTTTTTTTTACTTCTAAAATATCAAGGCGGCTTCAATACCATGCCTTCAAAAATGTAACTAAACTGCTTAATAATTATGTTTCACTAACATGACGTGTGAGATACGAAACGCATAAAATTGCGTATGTGTGAGAATAATGGAGAAGCGTATAAAAGCGTATCTGTGAAGGAAAGAGTTAATACAGCATTTTAGAGGGGTGGGCTTTAGCTCCAACTGGGCTTTTAATACACGATTTACGGTATTAAGTTAGCTTTTGCATGCACCCACAAAAATGCACAACACATCGGTGCTGGTAGTCCATCGACAGTTGTGCAAAAAATGAAAAGATGTACCAGTACCACCACACGTACAAAAGCGTTAAATTCCACATCGTTCGGGAAAAAAAATATGTTTGGCTAAAAGTAGCATAGGCTAGCTATGTACATCTTAAAGAATGAAGACTGGCATCTTACGTTGAGGTTTCATACTGTGCAAAAGGTAAGTTTGACTCTCAACTGCACATCTAAGAATATTGCACATCGCAGACAGCTTAAAGTAAAATGACAAGGTTTATAAAATTTGCTGGCTGTCGGGCATAGTCGCGACTAGGATAAAGTATCTCCAAAAAAGTGCGATCTCGTATAAAGTAATTCTGGTATGCAGGAAATACCCCCCACCGGACTGTGATGCCATTGTACCTGTAATACGAATACGAATAAACGTAACCATTGTAAATAAGCCATTGTTTCTATTTTGTAAAACCATATTTATAAACAGAAGGTAAATATGTAAGTCACGTCAAATAAGTAGGTCGTAACACAAATTTATGTTGCCTGTTCCATTATACCTTTTCCTCCTTGATACCAACAGTAAGATAAATTTCATATATCGGATAGATAATCTGCTTCAAAATCAAATGACTACAAATTTAGTAAAGAACTACCATGGTGCCACAGTACATAATAAAGAAAATAATGTAACTTACTAGTATTTCTTCCTTTAGTTGACCAATTGGAAGTACGATATTGCTGATAACTTTATCTAACCCTACCTGAAATTCAATGACAATAATGATGGTTAGCAAAAATATTCACCCAAAACTGTTTAAATCATGATCAAACGCAAGAGGAGGGCAATTCAAGTCAAACCTAACTTTGTTTTGTACATTATTGCAGAAAACTGTTTGATCATTTTATTAAAGGAACTTCTTATCTTGTCCTGGTGATTTGCCTTATCTACAATGACTTTTGAGTGCATTACAAGCTGTATTTCAGAATTTTAGTTTGTAAACCAATAAAAATGGGCAATGAGTTTAACAAGATTACCTCAGATACCATTAGTCAGACATCAATGTACAACTAAGAGACTTGACACCTTAAACAACGTCTTTCAATTTACAAGAGATGTGACACGCTTTCATCAAACAGTTTTAAATGTTTGGTCGGCAGCGCGTTACTGAACATGGCACAGCGAGGAATGCAAACTTCAAAAAACTTTCTGATGATGTGTGCAATTGGATCCACGAAAATGAACGGGTAAAACATACTTATTGTGAGGGTCCGTCGTTGTCTTGCTCTGGATAGTAAGTGAAAGGTGGGTTTTGGTAACCAATCATGCCTCACCAGAGGAAGACGCGGGAAAGCCTTTTTGTGCTTCTGAGTGACTTGCGTGCATCCACTAATTTATGAGAAGGAACCGGAAGACAAGTCATGCAAGGATGGATAGATTCATCCTCAAATGCCTCCCCCCCCCCCCATCCACCTACCCACAAATGTCTAAGCCTAGTGTAGCAAAACTGACAATACATGTAAAAAATCTGTAATTTATTATTCAAATTCCAAACATTTTCAACAGCAATTTTTTTTAAAAGCAAATTTTCCAAATGTACCATACAATTTCAAGTTCACACAAAAAATAAAAGACAGGAAAATGAAAGGGAATCCCACCTCCCCACCAGATAGGTTAAGCTAAACAAAAGTGTACTTCAAGTTTGCCAATGATTACCGACATGGAAAGAAGATATTACGAACGTCTGGGCAAGTTTAATCATGACAGCTTGAGTATAAAAAAACTCAGAGAAACCAAAGAAATTGTTTGAACTGTACAAATGTCGAGGCTACTACCTTGAAAGATCGAAGACATTACAACCACACAAAACGCACAATTTCAAGTTCAAAGATATTTCTCACTTCAATACAGCATAAGGACTAGTGAAAACTTGCAAGATAGTGAGAAATATCTTTGAACTTGAAATTGTGTGTTTTGTGTGGTTGTAATGTTAAACAGTGCTTCAGTTCAACAAAACGTAAAAACTAATTTTACTTTAGTTCGCTCACTTTCACTTCACTGAGACTGACCTAATTACGCTAATTTTCGACGACCACTGCCGTTTTTTTCAGGCTTAAAGATTTTCCGGACTTTTTCTTACATTTTCCTCAACCTGGACATTCAGTGGATTCAAATTTGGGCGGCCTAAAGCAAAATTAATTTTTACGTTTTTTTTTTAATTTGGAGTTTCACAGTATGTTCCACAACAACGTTTTTAGGGAGCTTCAGTCAGAAAATGGCAGAATTCAAATCAGTTGTAGGAGTGTTGCATAATTAGAAGTTTCAGAGAACTTGGATTGAACTCTTGACCAGTTAGCAGATAGAGCTCAAATCAGTAGTTTAGGTGCTATGAGATTAAAAGGGTTTTCAAGTGCACACAACTTTTGTAATCTCGGGACGTTACTAACTCTTCACATTCCACCCTTCCTACCGTCGCAACGCATCTGCGCAAGGCGGAACGAGAGAGAGCAGGCAACCACTAGTTCTCCATCACACGTATGAATGAGTTGGCAATAACCAGGCGACCACTTCAAACTCAAGCCTCATCATGTTGGGCTTCACAGAGACAACAGCGAACTCTCACATTACTTAAAATAACTGAGTGAAAAATTACTCAAACTTTATTTTAACGACCACAGTAAGATATATGTATACCATCCTATCTACACATTCATTGGCTTGCTGTCTTTAACACTATCAACAATTTTGTTTATGAAGAATTGCCAGACACATCATTAAGTGTGTAACCAAATTTCTTCATTCAGAATATCACAATTCGTTTCAGTTATGATTAAAATTCATTTAAATAATTAAGAACCGCAAAAGATTTTTCTCTAATAGAGCAATTTCTTTTACTTACGTGTAGCTTAAAGAAAATTGAACACAATAAGGAATACGTACCAGATTTGTTGATAAATTAACAAAGTCTGCATAATCTTTATTAATAAGCTCCACCATTGCGCTCTGGAGGATACGCAAATACACGTGCAAGTCATCACGCAAGGTTTCAAGAGGTACTTGTTTCCGACACTCGCAGATGAACTGATCAACACTAAACAATTCCTGAAATTTACCAAAATATGCATAAGTTAAGATAGGTTGGCAACATTAACTATTGTGTGAAGATGCACACAAAAAATTAAAATACCATGAAATTAGAATATAAATGCATTTAACTCAACTCATAACTGACCACATGCAGAGTTTGACATGGACATGACATTTTAACTCTACTTGCTATTTGCTGTCTGTTTGTTCCATGGTTATAGTCAAATACAAGAACCAATTCAAACAAAATTTAGTAGTAATATTCTTTGAAATAAGACCGAACTATTTTTGTGACGAAAACATTTTTGGAGGAGATGGGGAGAAATTCGAGGCAGAGCATTGGGCAGAAATCATATACACGTAGGTAGAGAAGTTACGAAGAATACTCCAAATTGAATTTTCTTCTTCAGCGAATGGGAAGAGCGAGATTTGCTGCTCACAGAACAAAAAGTTTAAGATGTGCCTGGCGACACTCATTGTAGAAAACATCTTCGCAAATGTATAACGAAATAAGATTGACTGGGTGATGTGACCTTCCACAATTTTTAATTTTTGGACGAAAAAAAGAGAGACGGGTCTTCAGACGGAGGCTGGACGAGAGACGAGAGACGAAAGATGAAGGGTAACAGTACTGGCGAGTTTTGTCCGTAGGCTGGAGGAAAAGAGATGGCTGGCTATTGCCGTAACACCATTTATGGAGGGCCTGCACATGCTGGACCCACGCATGCGCAAGTAGGTGACTGAGCTGGGCTATCTAGAGAGTTTTGATTCCTCCAGGGTAACAGCACTCAGGAACTGAATGCAAATAAATTTACAGGTAGTGGATATTATCTGACCGGCAAATAGAAAAAAGTTTTTTTAATTAAAATTTTTTATTAACTTACGCTGGTGATCCTAAACGCACTTTTCGTAGCATTACGAGTGTTACGGAAAATCGGTCAAAACTAAATAATATTTTCTTTCACTACGGCATTCCTACACGTACACCAATTCATTTCAGAAAAATCAGTAGAATATTTGCGAGCAGCAACTAAGTAAATACAACTTGGGAGACATACTTACAGGAGCGTACGTGAGATTATATATATATATATAGGGAGTGAAAGGGCAGTTTCCACGAGATGGGAGGGGTGGGGTGGGCACTGGGCAGCTGCACCTACATCATTGATCCTCCCACCCTGCCTTACTTTTTTCATTCTATCCCCTCCTCCCTCTTTTTTTATTTCTGCACTGAATCCTCCACAATTTTTTTTCTGGATCGTTTTATTTTTATTCTTAAATCAGTTTCTTCGTTGATCGATAATGCGGTTGCATGTTTCTTGTGAACCTGAATTGTTGAACCTCCAAACTGTTGCATTCTTTGTTTGTTTGTAAAACACATTATTCAAAGCAAAATCTGCACACCAAAAACAGTTTATAAAAATTGTTTTTTACCAACTGGTTTCTAACATTTCCGACAGAATTTTCCTTAATTTCCGGCCCAAAATATACCAGATTTCGATCTGAAGAAAAAAAAAATAGTCCTTCTCCGAGTTGGTCTGCACACAAAATTTCATCAAATTTGGTTCCGTAGTTTTGGCATGATGTTATTACACAGAAACCCCAATGTGTCACTGCATAAGGACCTTTGCTCCAACAAACACTTTCTTCCCAACACCTGGTGTAGCCTAAGTCTTGACAAAACAGAATTCTTATCAGTAGGCCTAATGCTGATAATCCCTTAGTATATTATTTAATACCGGTAGCTGAAAACAGGTATCAAAGTTTTACTACTTCACAAACTGTTGAGTTGAAGCGACCACACTGATAACAGTTTGTTGCACTGCCGCAAAAGAGGTAGTTCTACATAGTTTATTAACCTTTACCCTAAGTAAAGAAACTGTTCAGGCTTTACTCGACTGGGTATAGAAATTAAAATAAGGACTTCGGACCAAGTATTGCACTTACAATTTTGCAACAATCAAGGTTCGTACTTGCGAGCACAGGTACGAACCCTGAAACATTTTAAATCGTGTTCAGCCTTCTGAAACTTCCCATGGTAAAAACGTTTTCATCAGTGGCGGAACCAGTGGCCGGTTGGGGAAACAGCTGCACCCCCACCCTCTAATTTGGGACATTCTGGCAACGCCCCGCCCCCCCCTCCCCAATGGCTCTACTGGCGGCTGGCTTGGCACCCCTCAACTAATGTGATAACCCTACCGTCTAGATAAGCTATAATTTTAAAAACAATTAGCAGTAACGCACAATATTTTGTCTGCATGATCTGCATCTTGTCCCTTCTACATCACGAGCCACGGCTGTTTGCCGTGATGTCATCCTGAGTTAGCCAATGAAGAACGACAATAGCGGCTGTTTGGTAGTCTGAGTGGGCTAGCCCAGTCACGTGATAACTGCGTCACGGCAAACAGCCTTGGCGCGTGGTTTAGACTTTTTGGAAGTGTTTTTGATGGGACTCCTCACATCTAGCTTAGATCAACAACACTTAGCATTACGTACAGGATAAGATGCACACGTCGCAATAATTACCAATAGCTAAGGCTGTACCGAACCGAACATGGCCGAACAGAGGGTGTTCGGTTCGGTTCGGTGTTCGGTCTTTGAAACGCAAAGTACCAAACCGAACATATTTTCACTTCTAATCGACGGATTTTGATGTTTGAATACACCATTTTGAAGGTTTTTTCGCCAGCTTTCTGTTGATCCAAACCACAAGTTCCTAGCTCTAACGGTTCAGAAGTTATAAGGGAAAATGTGAAAGTAGTGGAGATTTTTTTTATGTTTAAACAGAGTTTCAACATCTATGGACTTACAAGTCCATGTAAAAATTCCTACAATTGTTAAGAAACTTGTGCTTTGATGAATCTTTGTGAACTGAGTTCTTTTACATTTTAGTTTAAAATAGATTGGCTTTTTGTTCGGTTCGGAAGTGTTCGGTGTTCGGCTTATTTAAGGTTTGTTCGGATTGGTTCAGTTCGGCTGTCAAATTTTCGTTCGGTACAGCCTTACCAATAGCAGAGCCAGCAGTGGAGTATCCATGAAGTCTACTAGTGAATCTTGATGGTCAACGGCGACACTTCTGGACCCACGTAATGCACATCGGCTGACCAGTCAAATTGTTACAGCAGTAAATGTTTACAGTCACTCCTAACTGCAGAAGCACAGGCCGTAGCTAACGTATTGACCTAAGTGTACAGACACGCCTGTCGCCTGTCATGTTTAGATGTCGAAGGGCGTAAATGCCAATTGCAGTATTGTTGGCACGAGACTGTTGCTAGGCCATTGTTCAAGCCTGAGCACGAACATATAAAAGTAGTTCATAGGTTCACGCCCTTCTCCCCAACATTTTTCCACCATGTAAACAATCTTGTAGCATGTGGTCAAGTGATTTTTGTGCCCTACTTCAGAACCATTAAAATTTAGATGCAGACAACCTCCTGTTTGGGGAATACTTTAAAAAAACATAAATCCGGAAAGCTTTCTTTTCTCTCTTATCATTCCTGTCCCGCCAAATGCTTAAGAAGTGCAAAACTGGCGAGATCTATAACTTGTTCAGGAGGGCTTTCCAAATCTATGTGCATGGTTAGGGAAATAAAAGGGCCCCTCCCCGACCCTCGTTGTGCTAGAACTCAATTGATTCGCTGAACAACTTTTTTTCTATACCATTTTTGGGGCAGAGGCTTAGCCTAGTTTGGCCCTAAAAAATTACTGGATGCTGGGACTCTTTGCGTCGCATCGCCGCATCCGCATATACCCGGCATGAACGGATTTTCGAGCACACTAGTCATGGTGCGTCATCTTGTGCAGTTGCCGCGCTGTTGGGAAGAGGCCCTAATGCTCCCTACGTGCCTATGAACTTCCGGTCAGAACTTTTAGTTACACCCTGTATAGTGTATAGTGTCAGTACATTCAAGTTCATTACAATGATTTTGTGACAGTGGGGAACATTTAATGGAAACAAAACTTTCCTAGAACTGGTCAGATACAAAACTTTCAGTATGGAATCCATTTTCAAAAGCATCATACGGCAGAACATCCCTCTTTCATTATGCCTACCACCACTTTTATTGGAACATGGGAAGAATAAAGGTCTCTCGTCCGATTTTGCGAGGTGGACCGTGACATCATCCATGTTGCCAGCAGACGGCGTAACTTTTTTTGCACGGACACGACAGATCTCAAGAAAATGACGACTTTCAATTTTTCCAAATTACGTGCCTCGCTCGTTGCGGCTAAACACATAACATCAGAATCCCGCAACCAACAACTTGTACGGGCAACCGAAACTAGCCAGCCAAAACCGTGATCTGTCTACTGCCAGAGATCCGTTGCACGAACGCATACGGTGACTCGGCGCAAAGAGTGCGGTTTTGATTAATTCACGAGTGCCAAAAATGGTAAGGGAAAACGTTGTTCAGCTGATCATTTCACGTAATTCTAGAGCAACATGAAGTTGATCAGTGAGAATACGTCTATTCTTCCCTTTAAACTCTTTTATTTTAGCAGCAATTTGAAATAGGCTAGGCTTTGTCGGCAAACATTGCTACACCATACAATTGTAAATACAAGCAGTCGCTCTCAGGGGTTTATTTTGGTTGCATCGAATCTACAGAAAGATATTAATAAAATCCACGAGGAGCTATCCCCAGAAGACCACAGAACATTCTACAAGCACCACGGCATAATGAATAGAACGCAACAAACACACTGCAAATGCAATAACACTCGTAACCGTAACTCACTGACACCACGGCCAACTGAGCAACCGCCTAATCATGTCACGTATGTTTACGTCATTCTCAATTATTGCAACTGGTACAATTCCACAATACCCAACAGGAACTATGAATTAATTAAGTACGCCATGTTTACACAATCGGTAAGAGTACACTGACGGTATGGGTCAACTCCTTAATCACGTTGAACAGGAAACGAATCAGAAGGTAGGCGGGACGATCGCGTAAAGAATTACCAGCTGGTAACGCCGGTTTTATAACACTCACCTTCATAAAATTATCTTTATTGAAACATAGGTTTGCCGGCCCAGTGGGAAGGTGGATTTTCCCACTGTCACCAGCCATCTCGCTTGCTTCAGACGATATTTCGGCCACACTTGCATAAACTCCACTTCAGGAAGCTGCCATGTTTGCCATGTTGTCGCCAACAGCAATGCCAGCTGGCGGTAATTAGCAAAAGTATTGTTCAATTAAAATTTAAAACATTTGTTAACTATTGCTTCTTCAGAAGTTTAATTTTATAAAATTGGTGTGGAATTGAACATTTATATTTATAACGTTAAGGATTTTTTTTTTCTCATAACGTTTCTGTACAGCAAAATCGATACAGTAATTCAAAGTATGATGACTTTTGTGATTGTTGCTGTATTGAGATATTCGTGACGCGCCATCGGTCAGCGCCAAAGCGAAGGAAGTTACCATAGCTACGCTTCCCAAGTTTGTACACACATGAGTAGGTTTCCGTGGCAATCTAAGCTTGTAAGTGTGTCTTTACATTTCTTGTGCTCGTAATAGCGTCCACTAATCAATAAAAAAGAATAGTAGGGACTCCTACTCGTCAATACATGTTCACTTTCGTAATTTTCCGCCTGTTGATTGTTAGGTTTGCGTTCTAGTGCTTGCCCCTGGCCGGAGCACGAAAGTGGCCCAGAGCCAAACTTTCCTACGATCATTATTTTTGATATTGATAATTATTTTTGAGTGTGCATAAATTTGAAGTGTTGTGCTAAAAATCTGTTGATAAACTGGTTTTAAAATTTGCAATAACCATGGACGAGGACGATTTCAACTTTCAGCTTTCTCCTTCTCGCAACAAAGTAAGAGATCAAGTCGGAGGATTGGAAACTGGTGTGGTTGTGGTGGTGGTCATGTACAGTGCACGATCGTATGCCGATGCTGTATGTACATAGGTTTTAACGTGTGACATTTTTTTAAAGTATAAAAACTAAAGGTTGTGTTAGTTTGTGCATTGTGTGTGTGTGTGTGTGTGTGCAGCATCATTCGTAACCACAAAGCTTATAGGTTTCACGTGTGTGTTAGTAGCACGATAGAATCTTGAAAAGTTAAGGTAATTTTTTGTAAAAATATTTCTGCGTTTGGAGCAATATCTTTGATTTGACTGTTGTTCAAGACGGCGGCTTTAGCGTTTTTGAGCCGTCCCTAAAGTTTTTGCAAGCCCTTGCACACAAGCCGTAACGTGCTTGCCTTTTAAGTTAATTTATTTTTTTAAACTATTTTTCTGTTTAGAGCAACTTGATGATCTTACAGGTTTTGGACTTTGGTTTAACGGTTTTGCACTTTGCTTTAACACGTTTGCATTTGGATTTAACACTTTTGTACTTTGCTTTAACTCTTTTACATTTGGATTTAACACTTTTTCACTTGAATTTAACACTTATGTACTTTGCTTTAACACTTAAAAATAAAAACTGAATTTAGCATTTGTACACTTTTTGCTGTAACAAATTAGCATGATAGATAAGAAATCAAGGATAATAAAATATGGGTTAATGGTTCATAAATACAAGGATATTACTTAACAGTAAGTTGGACAGATGAAGAAACTTCAGTTGCAGCTTTCGTTGAAGCGTTACTGAGCATTTTCTTCTATTCAGTTATCATAATTTACAGTTGAGGCAACGATTAGGAAAATTGTAACACGCTATTTACGAATAGCAGGTCGCACCTTGTGTGAACGCACATGGTGCACCTTGCAGTTACATGAGCTGCTTGGCATCCTGTCAACTTCCGTCTACACCGGAACTTGGCCGAACGCCAACAGCCTGGAACGAGGCTACTCTATTGTTCAAACCAGTTAGAGCCGGCTCCAACCTGTTAGCGGTTACGCAACGTAATGCCTCAGGCGACTTCTATTGTTCTGGCCCACGCATAAATACGAGGGCAGGGACCATGGGAAGCCACTTGGTGTGGGGCAGGCAACTCGAAAGGTTGTCTCCCTGGACTCAGCTCAGGATAAGACCAAGCTCCTAAACTTGTGTTTTATGCCTAATATGTGTTCTCAGTGCATAGTCCCCTAGCTATGCAGTAAGGAGTAAATTGGGTTTGAGATTATTCTTGAATTCAATCGTCTACTCTCTGAGTACGTCACAAAATTACAGATTTTGAACTTAGAAAAAGTGACTACGAATTACTGAACTTTGAGAAAAATTCATAAAGCAGTGTTATTCATTTCATTGAAACTTTTATTGTAAAATTATTTTCCAATGTAACTTTTAAAAATTGGGGGAAAAACACATCAAATGTTTTCGTTGGAAACTCATTCTTCGGGTTCTCCATGATATCCCACAGGTAGATCAGTATGTATTGGGACGCGATCCATATGGTAGTAAAAATGGTCGACTGTGGTAGATCCACTGCCTGCAGTCTGTTACCGTAACGGTTGCTGTGATATTGGGGGAAGGGGGGGAGAATCCCTAAAAAAAACAGAGCCAGGGGAAGGCAAAAAAATCCTTGCAAAATATTGTCTGCGATATTTTTTATACCTATTTTTTGTGTATTATACATTACACCAAGCAAGAAAAATCATTCGCATAATAAAAATAGAAAACCTACGTTTCTTCTCAAAGGGTGTAACGGGGGCCTATTTTTTTTGCCACTTCTTGTTAAAGTAGTAATTAAAATATACGCCTTACAGTATACAAGGTCTTCATAGTAATTTTTTTTTCATTATCTTGGTGATTGTGGATAGGGAGACGTTTTCAGTGTGAAACTGATTCACTGTATATGCCTGAATGTCTATCAAACGAACCTCATTATTAGCTTGAACATAATCAAGCAGCTGTCGTGTTAGTGCCTCTGTGAACTTTTGTTTTCGACCACCTTTCTGAATTTTTTCTACTCGATTTGCTTTTTGAAAAGTTCTCACTATGGAGGAAACAGTGTGTTTGCTAATTTTATATATGTCAGCCACCTGAAAAAAAGATAACTACTGTAGCTATGTAGCTACTTGTTGAATATTTTAAAAATTATTGAGAACCTCCTTACGGGTACGTCCCTCGTCCACCATCAGCTCCACTATTCGTTGTCGTTGTTCATTGGTGATTTTTTTGTAGCTGCCCCTTCGACGGCGAGGGTGGTGTGGAGCTTCACTGTTCGGCAATTCCGCGCGTTCGGTTTCGTTTGTGTTGTTTGCTTCCGCGACATCTTCCTCATTTACGTTAGCTGGTGTAACTCTTTTAAAATCTTCGATTATTTCACCTGAATCGCTGTCTGGTTGCTACTGGCACAAACTAGCGAGTATCTTTGCCGTATCTTTGCCTCGATGTTTTACCGAATGTACGTGAAAAACTTTGCGAGGAATCAAATCGCAGCGCTATTCTGCGTTCGAAGCTGATAAGTTGGAGCGTCATATGTATAATAAATAATTTCGCCGATAAACATTGCCGTAGTACTTTTGTGACTTGGGTTACAACAATTCCGTTTATTTTTTAAGTGTTAAAGCAAAGTACATAAGTGTTAAATTCAAGTGAAAAAGTGTTAAATCAAAATGCAAACGTGTTAAATGAAAGTACAAAAGTGTTAAATCCAAATGCAAAAGTGTTAAAGCAAAGTACAAACGTGTTAAAGCAAAGTGCAAAAGCGTTAAACCAAAGTCCAAAACCTGTACTATACTAAATACAAAATGTGGATGAGAATATTTTGCCCGTGGGTAATTTTTAATACAATCTGTATGTGCGTTATCTGACGTAAGCATATTTTGCTTCGTCTTGGTGCTAGCATCAGCTAGGCTATAGCTGATGCTTGTAGTGTTATTTGTGAGCCTAGATAGTGCTCTATGTACCAAAGTTTGCCTGTTTCGCAGTGGATGTCCGTAACCAGGTTTCTGCTTTGATGTATAAATACATTTGTGGTAGGTGATAGATCTATACTACAGATAGATTTACTGTTCCAAAATGTGAGGGAAAATGTTGGTTCATTCAAATATGTATAATTTGGAATTCTTATTTTTCCAATTTTCCCGAGTTAGGTTTGAAATTCTGATTGACGAGTCTGATTTTATCTGCACGTTATGTGTTTCTCCAATTATAGTAATGACGATTGGCCTGTGTTGAATTGATTTTACTTCAGAATGGAAATTAGTTGAATCAATGCCATCTTCCAACAATGTAATAACAACGGAATCACATTTCAGGTCATATTTATTGTATACTTTATTAATTATTTCCTGAAATTCGTTTTCGAATTTCAAATTGTTTTGTGGACAACTAGCAACGTATTTGGTTTACCTAAATATGAAGCTAATCTTCCCAATCCTAATGCTCACTTCTGCTCATGCCACTCTACAATGAAGCATTGTTTTGTTTGCTTGTTTGTCAAAAAGCAACTGAACGCAACTAACATTTACTGCGTCGTTTTTATTCATATTAAATTTAGATTTAACGAAGTTTTCCATTTGAACAGAACTTATGTATGAGGTTTCAGACATTTCTTGTTGTTTATTTGGTAGCCTATGGTCCTCATTTTGGCCTAGGCTACGAGCTCGTTTTTTGAACTGTTATTTATGGTGTAGTTGTTATGTTGTCTTGATCCACCTGCATCATGCTGTGGAACCTAATTTTTGCTGTATTGCTGTCTCTGCTGTTGGCTATAATTTTGCTGCCGTCTGTTGTTGTTATATTGTTGATTGGTGTTATTATCACAGTTTGAAGTATTGTCACTTTGCTGAACTTGATGCTGCCTATTTCCTACATTTAGTTGTGCTGCATATCTATTCTTAAATCTGGGAAAATAGTTTCTTTTTTCCCCTCTATTGCTCCCTTTGGTTTGGGTTCTGCCTCAGTTACTTCGGCTAAATGTATTATTTGGAATATATTTTCCCCCGATTCCTCTTTGTGCGTTTCTTTGCTTCACCCTGTCTAAATTTGCTTCCTTCATGCGATAATCTTGCTTCATGTGTCCGTGACTTAAACATCCATAACACACTCGTTCTTCCGATGTATTTGTATGCAAAGTGCTTACTTTTGCTTCTTCAAGTGACACTTTATTGCTTTTGAGTTTATCTTTTTCCACCTTTTCTAGTCATTCTAGAACTGAATCAAAAGCTAGATTGTTGAAGTCAGTTTTGGTGTCTGGTGTTATCGCTTGTGCGCAATTTGACTTCTTCGCTGTCATCGGGTTTAACTGTCCAAATTGCCAATGTATTGTTTTGGGTCTTCCGAAAAATCTTCAAATATTCTCCCGATTTTATTTAGGTTCTAAAAAATGTAGCCATAGTTATGTCTTCCGCTACAACCAAATCTGTTAATGATGGCTTCTTCAATTTAGCCCGACTGCCCAATTCTGACACATGGGGGTTCATAATTAGAAATTTAGCTACACGACCCGTACATTTTGCACTTGCTGCTGCAATTAATTCATAATCAGCTGATGAAGATCCAATTTCCTTATATTTTCACCCATCAGCATGAAAGTGAAAACATCCAAATTTTCGTCTGCGGAAAATGAAGCAATCACTTTTTTTGCAAAGCTAATTTTTTCCCACAATCGAGAATTATTTCTGTTATCTTGAATATCGTTAGCCCAAAGGCTTCCAGTTAATCCCTTAAACATTTCTAATTGGTTATAAAAAGCTTGTTGTAGACACACTTGCTGTTTGGGAGATATTCGGGTCATTTCCTTGGTTGCCGGTGCTGTAGGTTAAATTTCCCTAACAGCTTTTATTAAGCGTTAATCTAAATACTTCTCACTCTAGTCTGGTGAGGTCCACAAGTGTTTAAATATCAATTGCGATTACAGATTTATGGGGCCTAACAGTTAAAGGCAATTCATTGGCTGAGTTACGTTTATTAGCCAATTGGCTATTATTACCTTGTAAGATTGCCTATTATCAATTAGTCTAGGTTGCGATTTTCTCTGGTTAATATAAGAAATAGTAACTATAATAGTATTGATACTCAACATCAGCTCTGGGGCTGAGATTTCAGTAGTGGAACTGGGGTTCTACAATGTCACTCAGGCGTCCAGCAGAGTTTTGGGCGGGGTCTCCGGTAGTTGGTGCCTTGGGGGTCCATTTTGTGTCTACGTGAGAGAGATCATTGTCTCTCGTGGCTTTTTATACTGTGGCCTTCAAGGAAGTTACATGCGATTGCATTATGCTTGTGCAGTACGTCGCCTTTGATGATGACCTCTTGGCAACTGGGATTTAGCCAATCTGTGTGGTGTGCTGGGGGAAGGAGTGAAGTCTAGATTTAGAAGACATGTGTGGACGTGTCTTGAGATCTCTAGCATCTACACTCTCCACGAGTTAATTAACCTGAATTAGTTTGTATTCTTTTACAGTTTATTCACCAACTAGTCTCTCAGTTCAATGTTCCTCCCATCTCAGTAATCATGTGCTTGGGCTGGAATGTACTGCTAAGTTGTACCTCTGTTAATATGCGAGCTGTTAACAGAGGTTACTTGTTAATACATACAAGCAAGTAGTTCGTGCCTTCATGCATAATAATCTGTTAACACCTGTAATAGGAAGCACACTTACTTGGGTAGGTGAGTGCACTTCATTTTCATTTTTTATGCTGGATCGTTTCCCCAGTAATAAATAAAAAAAAATAACATATAATTAGACATGCCTGTTTTGATCGGCACTTTGAACAAAAGGAAGCTTAGTAGCAAATTTCAACAGTCACAACAGACTAGACCCCTCAGCCGCCGCTGATAGCCGAAATCGCCGCCGGAAATACGTCAGCTGCATATTCGCCACATTATTGTTAGGCTAGCCATGTTGTCTTTTTAGGTTTTTCTTTTACCAACCAAGTTTGCCTGATCGAAGTTTGACATCATGAGCAATTTTTAGAGGAATTTCCGCATAATTGAGGGTCAAAAAAATCAAATTGCTGCAAGGAAAATAGGTAATCCGAAGCATACTTTAATTATCTTTTATATAGGCACTAGTCTCATCTCTGTAGGTGCTTTAGTTCAAGAGGAGTCGCTATGCGCACACGGACATGGTACGTTTTCCAGGATGCAGATTACGGAATTAAGTTAACTCAAGTTTGGAGAAAACGAAAAAAATGTGTTTAATTTTAACGTTACATTTAATGATGTCATTTGATTTTATTTCCTTTGCCAATATAACCTATAATTTACAGCATATTTCATTTGTTGTGTTAAAAATTGTTTTTACGTACTTAAGACTTAATGTGGCATAAAACTAAAATTTACATGCGTAACAAACGCTTTAGCTTAAAGAAATATTATATTGCTCTCATTTTAATGTAGGAAATGCCAAAATTCGTTTAGGCTAAGCCGATAGCCGCCGAAATCGTCTCAAGCCGATAGCGGCCGAAAAAATAGTCGGCTAAGATCAGCTAGCCGAAAATTGGCCGAATATTTTCATTAGCCAGTCGAATAACTTAAAATTGATCGACTGAGGGGTCTACACCAGACAATCAGCAGCTGTTAGCTAACACTCCCAGAATACGAAGGAAAACGGTCCTTCTAGACGAATTTCAGCTTTGTGAAGGCTTTTTAAAGTGAAGAACGACTCCATATGGGATCTATTATCAGCGTTGTAATTATTGAATACTTCTATTTGAATAAGTTGCCCGGCTTGGCCAATAATGTAAAACTAAAATAAAAATATAGACAAACTGTCTGTCAATAAAATAAAATGAAGTAATTGAAAATGTACAGGGTGGTCCAAAAGTCCGCTGCACCCACCAAAAGCCCTGCAGAATTTGAATTAAGCACCTGGCTCATAGGACTTTGTTTTGTCTCTAAGCTGGGGGCCACCCACTGAACTTGTGTCCCCCAGATATAAAATTTAACCGTTTTCTAGTGAGAAATAGATGTTTGGTTTCACTTGGGGAAATACGCACATGGCCCAGCCAATGTGATCGCCGAAAACAGCATGCTACTTGGATTACATCTTCAATGTTACATCTTCAATGTAGCCCCCACACCCACATGAGGCTTCCCTGCACGGTGCAGGAAATTGTCCGGTGCACCCATCAAATGTTTTACAGCACCGAGATTACACACCTGACACATAGAACCAAAGTTTGTTCCTAAAATGGGGGCCACTGCATGAGCTTGCGTTGGGACGTCAGGCCCCCCCTCAACTTCCAGATACAAAGCTTATCTATGTTCCTTAAACTAAACAGAAAAAAAAATACCCTTGGGTTGGCAACGTCTAAAAAATAATCTATTTTCACCATCCCCCCCTCCCCACCCCTCGTGATCAATCATCATCAATTGACGAACAGGCATAGGTGATAGTGCCTGCACTCTTTAATTTATGGGAGATGTCAGGAATCAACTGTCCAACCCAGGGGTATTAGTAATGTGTATTGTAGGGAACAGAAATAAACTTGGTAACTAGAGGGTTGAGGGGGGCAGGGTGCCCCAATGTAAGGTCATGCATGCCCCCCCCCCTTATTTTAGGGACAAACATTCGTTCTATGTGTATGGTGTGTAATTGCAGTAGTGTAGAACCTTTGGTGAGTCCACCCGCACCGGACAATTTCCCACACCGTGCAGGCAAGCCCTCATGATGGCGTGGGAGCTACATTGAAAATGTAATAAAACATCCTGTTTATCTCATTAGCATGCCGTTTTGGGCAATCGGGTTGGCAGGTCATGAACATAATTTGCCAACTGGAAGCAAACATCTATTACTGATAGGAACAAAAATAAGTTTTATAACTGGGTGTTCAGGAGGGAAGGGCATCCCAATTCAAGCTCATGCAGTGGCCCCCATTTTAGGAACAAACTTTGGTTCATGTGTCAGGTGTGTAATCTCAGTGCTGTAAAACATTTGAATGATTTGATGGGAGCACTGGACAATTTCCTTCACGATGCAGGGAAGCCGCACGTGGGCGTGGGGGCTCTATTGAAGATGTAATAAAATGCACCCCGTTTATCCAATTAGAATGCCGTTTTTGGCTATCACGTTGTCTGGGCCATGCGCATATTTCCCCAATTGGAACCAAACGTCTATTTCTCACAGGAAAAAAGTTATATTTTTTTGTCAGGGGGTTGAGGGGGGGGGGGGGGGTAGGGTGCCCCAACGCAAGTTCAATGGGTGGCCCCCATCTTAGGGACAAAACAAAGTCCTATGAGTCAGGTGCCTAATTCCCAATCTGTACGACTTTTGGTGGGGTGCAACGGACTTTTGGATTACCCTGTATAGAAGGTGACAGTTTCAATGATATTCGGTCATTATATCAGACAGACATAGAAACACCAAAGGCCATCAAACTAAGAAAATCACGTACTATAAAAACCACAACCAATGATACAAAAGTTAGAATAAAGTCACGTAAAATACGTATACAAGTACAAATAGTGGGGCAATAGGTCAATACGCAATTAACTTCTGTTGCATTTGGCCTTTTTTTCTGTGCTCATTCAATGATTCATCCAAAACCCTCTACAACATTCTTGAATTCCCCCTTCACTGTTTTTTATACGTTTTGTTATAGTACTTTGTTACTACTTGTTTTGAACTGATTTAAACTTTGAAATTTTGTTGCTTTTCCTTTGATAAGAATGGGTTTTATCTGCATTTTTATTCTAAAGTAGTGGATATGCAGAAGAACAGACAGGATTTTTTGAAGACGGTTTCCAAATTCCTATAAATAATTTGTGTTCCCTCTCCTTCCGTTTAAGGAGTCTGGGGGAGTGCTGTGAGCTCCCTCAGCAGGGTCTGGACCAAACACATTTGAGACTATTTGAAACCATCTCTCGCCTATGGTTAGTATTCACTGTACTTGACAATTCAACTAATCATAGCTGAACAAATATGTGCCCAAACCCGATGGAGTGCGGGAAGGAAGGGGGGGGGGGGCGTGGAACGTCGATGGGCCAGCTCGGAAACCAGCAACAATACAAAACGCAAGATTTGTTTTATGTCATTGTTCGTTGAGGGGATATTCACTGATGTTAATTTCCTTGCACGGGGAGAGGTAATTAGGAATCAAGTAATGCATAAAACAATCGTGTGGTTTCAGGTTTGACATTGTAGAATTCATTTTCAAGTTAATTTAAAGTGAAAGATTCTTTTAAAACTGGTTTCCTAAGAGAAAAAAAACATTGAAATAAGAGATCTCTTTTATTAAAAATAATTATGGCTCAAATGTAAAAACCATTACACTGCCGCAATTTTTAATTAATTATCACTAGAGCTATCAAAACTGACAAGTACTAACTAATACATAAATAATTTAACAAGTCGAAATGGCCCTTTTTGAATGCTGGTAACGTGTACTTTTTTGTTAATTCATTTACATTTCAGTGGTAAATATTTTTACAAATACAGTTTTATTTTTTATTAGTGCTCTATTGCAATTTTTTGTCTTTAGTTTACCATAGTATGTAGACTACTATGATTTTTTATATGTTTTAAACAACATTTGGCATAGTTTCGCAGTGCGGTGATGGGGTAATTTGGAATCGAGCGTTTTATGCGTAACAAATGGTGTTGTTGCTGGTCTGAGATTCTAGTTTTGTAAGGCTGTAAGGAATGAGTTAAAAAATGAGTTAACCCATTAGTTAACCCATTATTATCATACGTACTATCAGGAGCGCATTATATACACGTCCTCTTATATTTATGCTACCCCTGGTACTATCGAAAGTGCTAAGGAAATTATCGGTAACTCTTTTCAACCCAATTGTTTTAGCCCCTATAAATTCACGAGCGCTATTTAGGCATACATGATTAATTTCACAAGTGCAAACCAAGAGGGGACGTATCTGCCAATAAATAGCACAAATGAGTTTAATGGGCCAAAACACAAGTGTTGAAAGAAGTTTGATAAATTTTAATAGCTCATGGGTTATTTAGTTAGAGAATTTCTCGTCATTGTGGCTGAGCTCTAGTAGAGCTAGCATTTGCCTAAGAAGTTGATCTAGTCGAGGACTGTAAAGGGAACTCTGGCAAAGTCCCTGTGTTGAGCAGGATAGTGTGACACACTACCAGGCTTCCATAGCGGCCAAAGAATCTATTCTGGGAATTATCACGCCCATCTTTGATGGTTAGTTTTCCCGGATTGAACTCTTTAGTATACTTCCTTCTCCTCATGCCCATTATTCAAAAATGAGCAGATTTTTTTAATATTTAGTTTTATTTACAGTATAGTAACTAAAACAAATTTTATTAATTATTCTTAAGAATATTTGTTCATACGAAAAATGTGATAACAATGGTTGCTAATAAACCTAAGTTAAACTAGTAGCCCAATTCAAATTAAACACCGTCGGTAAAACTATTCTTCAGTATAAATCGCAGTTCACGTGGTAAAACGTGGTTATGTAGTAAAACTATTCTTCACAATAAAATGCGGTTTGCGCAGTAAAACTATTCTTCACTATGAAGTGCGGTTCACGCGGTAAAACTATTCTTCACTATGAAGTGCGGTTCACGCGGTGAAACTATTCTTCACTATAAATCGCAGTTCACGTGGTAAAACTATTCTTCACTATAAAACGCGCCTCATGTAGTAAAACTATTCTTCACAATAAAATGCGGTTTACGCGGTAAAACTATTCTTTACTATGAAGTGCGGTAAAACTATTCTTCACTAAAATCGCAGTTCACGTAGTAAAACTATTCATCACTATAAATCGCAGTTCACGCGGTAAAACTATTCTTCACTATAAATCGCAGTTCACGCGGTAAAACTATTCTTTACAATAAAACGCGGTTTACGCGGTAAAACTATTCTTCACTATGAAGTGCGGTTCATGCGGTGAAACTATTCTTCACTATAAAACGCGTTTCATATAGTAAAACTATTCTTCACTATAAATCGCAGTTCACGCGGTAAAACTACTTTTCACTTTAAAACGCGCTTCGTGTAGTAAAACTATTCTTCACAATAAAACGCGGTTTACGCGGTAAACTATTCTTCACTATGAAGTGCGGTGCACACGGTGAACCTATTCTTCACTATAAATCGCAGTTCATGCGGTAAAACTATTCTTCATTGTATAGATGCGGTTCCACAGCGTCATGTTGCCATGTGTACTGAGCTTGTTCAAGGATTAAAACAAAAATCCGAACGACTTACGGTACTACATATATTGACTTTTTATTAATTGGAAGATTAAGTAAAAAAAAAAAGTCAATATTCATACAGCTGCCATATTCAAAACGGAGTTCTACTTTGGAAGTCGGTCGTTGAGCTAGCGGAAGGGGCGCTGGATAAAAATGGAGGCAAAAACCAACTGCGTCTTTATTCAAGTGCTCAGAGAGCAGATGTCTTAGACCTAAAAAAATGGTTTTGTCCAATTTTTACGCTGCGAAACATGTATAAAAGGTTGTAAATTGAAAAAAAAAGAAAAGATTCCACTTGCTGAAAATTGTAGCGGCTGCCAACAAATAAAAAGAAATCGCGCATTTTTAGCCTTAAAACGTCTGCTATCATAGCAATGGCTCGACTAGAAGTCGCCGTTTTTTTTTTACCTCCACCTTGCAGTTAACTGAACGACAGACTTCTGAAGTTAGTTCCACAATGAAATAAGGCGTAATTGTTACTGCCCTATTGCAAAGCTTCCTATATGAATAAAGTTTAAAGCACGGTTTTCACGTAGCATGCCAACCGCGTCGTCCAAGTCCGCCGAAAACTGCCACGAGGGACGCTGAAAGCCCCCGAATCATTTGCATTGATTAGTATTAACGGGATCTACAAGAACATGAGTAATGTATGTAACCCACCTGTAACACATTCGTTGTAACCGTAACAGTCGCCTAGCGTCGGGAAGGTGGGCAAAAGCTTTTCGGAGGTGATGAACGGGTTACACAGCCGATGGCAGGTTACGGTTACAGTAGATGTGTTACATGACGGTCACAGTGAGATTTGAACATGCGGGCGTGTAAAAAAAAACGGTAGGTTAGACAGGCACAGGCTAGGCAAGTGTGTAAACAAGAGTCTGTTACACCATCTTGTGTAGTTAACCTAGTAGGTTAGGTTAGGTGGGCGAGTAAATAGAGCGAGAGAGTGTTCGGTCACTACAGACAGTCTATCACGTTTCAGTTACGACTCGAAGTGTATTACAGGAGTTGCCCCAGGTCTTGATGTTGGGTTACTACGGAAGAAGCGGAGCACTAGTAGGAGGGGGGGACATGTAGAAAAAGAAGAAGAAGTAAAGCGATAAATGAAACGGCCAAGTTCTCGACCATGGTCTCGCTATTCCTCTCAGTCAGCGGCATACAAGGACAACCAGTAGT
>JAHWFP010201424.1:69503-84169 GCA_023313725.1 Lithobius niger | reverse complement strand
GAAGAGCTAATTTAGGTTGGGGGGTTGGGTGGGGCTTACAAGCTAGGCAGCCTTCTACATAAGTTGCCCTTCGAGGTGTAGCGATTATCTTGCTAGCTAATAAGCCCCACCCAACCCCCAACCTAAATTAGCTCTTCAGTCTAATACTTTTGCTCTCCCACTTTGCCGATTTCTGGACATGGTGCCGAAACCCGGGAACAACCAAGGAAGACGCACGTAAGTTCTTTTGTCGGCAGGTGGGTGAGGGTTGTGGTTCGTTAAGATTCCTTTCGCCTTACCCCCTTAGAGGTAGTGTCGCTTGTGCGGCATCCGATTTGCCTTTCCCATTAGGGGAAGGGCGAATCTCGAATGTGAATTTCTTTCGTTTAGTTGGTGGCTTCTTTGTTTGATTGAAGGTTTGACTGCTTCTGTTAGTGTTACTTGCATAATTTAAGAATGGATCTAACCCAGTTAAAAAATAGTCGTGCGGCTCGACGCCCTATTTTATCTAGGTTGTTTGACGAATTAACTCGGGCGATAGCTGATGCTGACAGATTGTTAGTCGAAACGTTGCTTGAAAAGACTCAGGTGAAGGAGGCAGCGCTATTGTTAATAAATGAACAATTGGAAGTTGCTAGTCCGGCCGGTGAAGTAGCTGCTGAAGTGACAAACAATGATGTTTTCAATGATATCATTATTGATGCTAAAATCCGAGCAAACAGATTCTTGAAGAGTAACTCTGCGGTGCAACCCGCTGCTGCATTGACCGGTGCTGCCAGGACAACCAAGTTTGCCAAACTGCCCAAGCTGCAGATTGCCAAGTTCGATGGAACAGTTTCGGATTGGGAAAGATTTTCCGACCAATTTTCTGCAGGAATTGACCAAAACACCGACTTGGCTAAAATTGACAAGTTTAATTATTTGAGGGGCCTGCTAAAAGAGTCTGCAAGTTTGACTATTGCCGGTTTATCACTGACAGAGGCCAATTATGATACTGCTTGGAAGCTGCTTCAAGAAAAGTATGGTGACCCACAATTATTAATTGCTGAACACATACGTCAATTGTGGGATTTGAAGAAAGTCACTCGAATGGACAATGCAGTGGAGCTACGAAGATTAGTGGAAGATTTTCAGAAGCATATCAGGTCTTTGGAAGTACTTGGTCAAGATGTGTCTAGCATGGGAGCGTTACTGTGCCCGATTTTGCTGAAGTGTTTGCCAAACCCTGTTATTCGTGAATGGCATCGCAAGAACAATGGAGCTGCTGTTTACGATTTGTCACTAATGGTTGAATTTGTTAAGGACGAACTGAAGGGTATAGAACTTACCTATGGTGCCTCACAATTCAAGGAAGGAGCTTCTGCAGTCGATAGTGGTCGCAAGAAGGAAATTTCAAGAGCTTCAGCTTCAGCTTTGCTTACCACGGATGAGGCCTCTACTAATATGCCTAGTCGTAGAACTTATTGCGTATTTTGCAATGAATCTAATTCGCATACATCCTCGTCTTGCCCTAAGTATGTGACCATAGAAGAACGTCGTGCGTCCTTAATGGCCTCTCGTAGGTGCTTCCGTTGTTTAAAGAATTCCAATCATTTTGCCAGTTCCTGCGATCAGCGAATCATTTGTCGAGTCTGCAATTCTCGCAGGCATCATACCCTTTTATGCCAGAAGCGCACTTCTCATTCAGCTGCCCTTCCTGCAATACACAGTCGAGTTCCCCTTGAACCAGTCTCTGGAGGTGTCAAGGAAAAGGTGGTGCCAAGTGGTAAAGGAAGTAAATCCGATACGTCGCAGTCTGCATTAATTGCTTCCACATCCTTGTCAAAAAGTAGTGGATCTAAGATGGTTTCACTTTTGCAAACGATACGAGTTTGGATCCAGCATTCTGGAGGAACTAAAGAGATAGTAATTTTAGTGGACAATGGATCTGAAAGATCATTTATCTCTTCTCGACTGGTGGAGCAACTGAACTTAACTATTGAAGGGGAAGAAGACACTCTCATTCGTTCCTTTGGAGGCATGAAAAAACAGCAAAGAAGCAAAGTGATTTCCTTTTGTCTAATTGGCGGCAATGGAGTGCAGTTAAGGTTGTCAGCTTTAGAAGTACCGGAAATTTGTCACGGTGTCAAGATTTGGGAAACCAGTTTAGTGGAGAGGTTTCTACGGGATAACCGCACATACAGTTGGAATCAGAAGATGGGACCTGGAGAAATTGCAACGGTTGACGTTCTGATTGGTGCTGATCAGTATTGGCGAGTAATGACTGGCCAAATGAAGAAATTGAGTTCAGCACTCATGTCTACTCAAAGCGTTTTTGGCTGGATGTTGCAAGGTAGCACTCCGATGTATGGTCCTTTGTCACCACACTCCTTGTCAATGTGTGTAGCTACTTCAAAGGAAGAGGATCCGTCTTTGCAAATTAATTTAGCACGAATGTGGGAGCTTGACAGTAGTGGCATCATGGCCAAGGAAGACAGATCACCACAGACGTTAGAACAGGTGGAAGTTCTCAAGTTTTTTCATGAAACGAGCACATTGCAAGAGGACCGTTATCAAGTTCGTATTCCTTGGAATCAACACAAGTTGGAACTGTCTGAGAATTTTGATGTTGCATTAGAAAGATTGCGTAAGCTACTTTGGAAGCTTAAGACGGACCCTGTGTTTTTTGAACGTTATAAAGTGGCACTGTTAGAATACGTCCAGAATGGTCATGCAGAAGAAGTAAGTTTGGAAGATCATAATGCGACAGTTTATTACATGCCTCATCATGCCATTGTTAAAGAAGATAGAGCTACTACGAAGATTCGCATAGTTTTTGATGCTTCTTCCAGCCCTGAGGGAGGTTTTTCATTGAATAGTTGTCAACATGCAGGTCCAAGTCTCAACCCATCTATCTTTGAATTGCTGCTTCGTTTTCGGTGGCACAAGATTGGAATAACCACTGATTTGTCCAAAGCCTTTCTGCAAGTGAGACTGCACCCTGAAGATAGAGATGCCACAAGATTCTTGTGGACGGACAGCCCTTGGAAACGAGGTACTCAACCTTCCCTGCGAGTATTTCGAATGACTAGTGTGTTGTTTGGGATGAAGGCCAGCCCGTTTTTGCTAGCAGCAACTATTCGTCTTCATGCAAGTACCCATCCCTTGAGTGACGAAGAATTTAGTAAGCATTTAGCTGATCATACATATGTTGATGACTGCTTATCAGGAGAAGAGTCTATAAAAAAGGCCTATTTGCTTTCTAAACGAATTCACGATTTTATGCTGAAGGGCGGCATGCAATTTACCAAATGGGCCACAAATGATGACAATCTTTGGAAATTATGGATTTCTGATGGTTTAGTGCCGGCAGAGGAGACAGTAGAACAGAAGGTTAAGGTGCTGGGACTGAACTGGGATACAGCAACTGATGAATTTAGTTTTCGTCATGCAGAGTTGATAGCAGCAATCAAGGTCGACTCTTGTACCAAACGAAGTTTGTTGGGAATTCTTGCTCGAATTTTTGACCCGTTGGGGCTGTTGGCGCCCTTTGTAGTAATTATCAAGCGTCTTCTTCAAGACTTATGGAGGCTGAAGGCTGATTGGGATGTAGTCATGCCAGACAAGTTGTTAGCCAGTTGGGTACAGTGGAAAGAAGAGATGCAGTATGTGACTGAATTCAGGATTCCAAGATGGCTTCAAGTCAGTAGTTTAGAAGGGTTCCAGATACATACCTTTTGCGATGCTGGACCACGGGTGTATGCAGCTGTAGTGTACTTTCGATTTCCTACAAAAGGAAGGGAGCAGTTCCAAACATGCTTTGTGACGGCCAAATCTAGATTAGCCCCTATTCAGCCTATGTGTATACCTCGGTTGGAACTTTTGGCGTGTCTAATTGGAAGTCGTCTATCAGCCAGTATTACTCAAGTCTTAAAGTGTGAGCAAGCTGAGCAATTTTTTTGGTCTGATTCAAAGGTGGCCTTGAAATGGATAGAAGATGTTCCGTCCAGATGGAAGTTGTTTGTGGCTCGTAGAGTGCAAGAAATTCAGTCGACTACAAGGGACAAAGGCAGCTGGAATTATTGTAGTAGCAAGCAAAACATTGCTGATATAATTACCAGGGGACAAAGCTTGCCCAAGTTAATGCGGAACAAAGAATGGTTACATGGTCCCACATGGCTGAGTTTGCCCCAAGATAACTGGAACCGATGTCCGTCTTCATTACAGGAAGAAGAATTAGTTGCTATCAGTCAGGAAGAAGATTCGATGGTTGCTGTACAGCTAAATCTCTGTTCTGAACCGTTGTTGAAATCGGATGATTTTAGTTCCTGGCAACGATTAACCAGAATTACTGCCTGGATTAAGCGTTTCTGTAGTAACTGTCGCAACGCAACTAAAAGGAAAACCCCATGGCTAACCTTTACTGAGCTTCAAGCTGCTGAGAGATACTGGATTGCTATAATTCAAGTACAAACCTTTGCTAATGAATTTAAAGCTTTATCGACTCAGAAAGAAGTAAATAAGGACTCTTGCATTTATCAATTTAAGCCCTTTTTGGATGAAGAGAAATTTATTCGTTTAGGTGGAAGACTCAGATTTGCAAAGTTTTCAGAAGAACAGAAACACCCTTTTCTCTTGAAAGGTGGAGGATTGGTGGATTTGCTTATACGAGACCGGCATATTAGAATCTTGCATGGAGGAGTTCAAAGTACACTTGGATGTCTCAGAAACGAATTTTGGATTTTGCGTGGTCGTCAGGCGGTTCGTAAAGCCATACATGGGTGCATGAAGTGTAGAAGGTGGAATGCCAGGCCAGCAAGTGAGATGGAAGCACCTTTGCCAGAAGAGCGAGTTACAGAAACAAGTCCTTTTTTTTCTACGGGGGTAGATTTCTGTGGACCAGTAGCAGTCAAGACACATGATGGAATAGCCCAGGCTTATATATGTCTGTTCACCTGCGCAGTGACTCGTGCATTGCATTTAGAACTTGTTGCGTCCCAAAGTACAGCAAATTTTATTTTAGCCTTTAGACGGTTCGTGGCCAGAAGGGGTGGTTGTCGAATAGTGTACAGTGACAATGCACAAACATTTCACAAGGTGGATCGTTTGTTAAGAGAAAGTTATGCTTGGCTACGTGATACTCAGCTACAAGAAGTGGTAACTGGCCTAGGGATCGAGTGGAAATTCATAGCCCCAAGAGCGTCATGGTGGGGTGGATTTTATGAAAGAATGGTGCAGATGGTAAAATATCATTTACGACGCACTTTAGGCTCAGCTATGTTGTCTGCAGATGAATTGTATACTGTACTCACGGAAATAGAAGCAATTGTCAATAATCGCCCTTTAACGGTTATTACAGAGGATTTTTCTGATGCTGAATATCTAACGCCTTCACATTTTCTGCTTGGGAAAAAGGGTGGTTGCTTAACCGATAGTTTGTTGTTTCACACTGACGTTCCCACAAATCCACAGTTGATTAGAAGATGGAGATATCGTGGACAGTTAATGAAGAAGTTTTGGAATCAATGGCGTCGTGACTATTTGCTGCAACTCCGAACGGCGCATGAAGTTCGTCGGAGAACAAACCAACAGGATCCTATTCAGCTGCATGACGTAGTGCTGCAAATAGAAGAAAAGTTACCCAAGGGGAGATGGAAATTAGCTCGGGTAGTGGAGTTAACAAAGGGAAGAGATGGAAAAGTACGATCTGTTATGCTACAGCATGCTGATGGAAGTTTATCACGAAGAGCTGTACAACACATTTGTCCACTAGAAATTGTGTAGGCGCGAACACTGCGTGTCTTGTCCTGCATCTCGTTTTAGCTTAACAGGGCATAGATTCGCTTACAAGATACAGAAGCAAGTCATGAAGAACACCCATGAAGAAGATATTATTGTGAGGTTACATAACACATGATAGGGACGCATATCACAGTTTTTGACGGAGTTACACTCAAACATTATTAAACTTTTGCTCATCTGTGAAGCAGGAAGAGATTTCAGTAGGTAGTTCAGTAGTTGTCTACTACATCTTTATGCCTATTCTTCGGTCTAAATTCATTGGTCATAGGGTACTGATGATTTAGCAACGTTTGGATTTGGGGAGGTCTGTCTACTCGCCTTTCGTTCTGTCTCGGGAGAGGTGTTTAAGAGGAACCAGAAATCTACCAGTAAAAATTTCTAGGCATAGCACAATGTTCATCGCATAGTCCACTACAGTGCGATTTTTGCCGACTGATGAAGACCCGATCAGAAGGTTGTTTTTATACTCCGGGCAATATTCCCCCTTGAAGAATTCGTACTTCGTGAAGTATTGACAAAGTATTGAAGATTAATCGGGAAGATGGAGTAGTAGGTTTGCAACAAGATGAATCTTTAGATTTAGAAAGTCCTACTTAGGTGAAGATTTGCATTGAAGTTATTTGTATTTATGATTGTATTCTTGTATTGCTTTCTCCCTTTCGTGTTTGGGGTTTGAGCATGTCGCAAATCTTGCGTGAGGCATGGGAAAAACCGCGTCATTTAAGTTTTGGTTGCAACGTTTAATTTAGATGTTAATGATAATTATAGTGATATCCTACTGCTTAATAATAAGTTTGCCATTGTGAACGATAAGGCATTCGTAATTTAGCTAATTGTGCATAAAATTAGAAACAATTCCTTACCTTAATTCGAAGTTCTGCAGCAGGCTTAAGGCGGCGACTTAAACTGTTGCTGAGTAACGTAGCATGGACCTTTATTAATACGTCTGCAATTTATCTCAGGTGAACTTGTTATTGGGGTTTTAGGTTTGTCAGTGGGATTTTGTCATGTAGTTTGGTAATAAGTGTAGCTGTGTAAGAGGTCGCTGGATTAGAAGTTGCTCGTGATTCACGTGGATGTGAAAGTTGTGTATTGTTAGAATTGTACTGCTAAATTTCTGCTAAAATAAAATCACTTCGTCGGCTGGCAGCGATCCAGCAGCATCTCATCAAATGGCCTGCCTTCTTCCTTTCAGGGGGGTGACTTAACAGGAGGGTTAAGCCTCACTTAACCCTTTTTTCTGCCTTTTGGGTTAGGGTTACTTTTAAGCCTTCTCTCTTGATGTGAAGTTTATCTTGTTTGCTACTAATCTCTTGTTTTCAGAAGCCATGTAAATCTCTTACCCTCACGAACCTAAGTCCACCCTAGATGTAAGTAGTGTAAGGGCCGAGGATAACGTAGCCTTGCCTTATTAGCTAGCAAGATAATCGCTACACCTCGAAGGGCAACTTATGTAGAAGGCTGCCTAGCTTGTAAGCCCCACCCAACCCCCAACCTAAATTAGCTCTTCAGTCTAATACTTTTGCTCTCCCACTTTGCCGATTTCTGGACAGTCCCACATCATTTCATGCAAACCAAACACCAGAGAAGGAGTTTATAGAGTGCCATGCAAGGACTGCGATGCCGTATACATTGGCGAGACGAGAAAAGGTGTTCGGACACGGCTTGGCCAACATATAGGGAATGTGAGGGACAAGAAGAAGGATAACGGCATAGCAGTCCATTGCATGGAAAACCAGCATGAAATGATGTGGGACAGAGCTGAGACACTGATTCGATCGAATTCTGGATGGGACAGACATTTGAGAAATTTGGAATCCATTGCAATTAAGCTCCATGAAATTGAAAACGTACCACTGATGAATACACAGGGCCCTTCCTCCCCTCAAGTGTCTACACTAATTGGAGTCGACCTGAGAAAACAACTGAATGCAAAATGGAAACTGAGAGGTTGGGAACGGCCTACTGAAGACGTGAGGCTTGGCAGCGACGTAGGGCCTTCTAAATTCGGGAGGCTACGCGAAGCGGCGATTTCAAACTCGGATGGTGATCGTGTTCACAACGAAGGATGTAAACAGAAGATAAACTTACCTTCGAAGAGCCTGAAGAAGACTGCAGGCTGCAGTCGAAAATTAGCTAGATAAGGAACTATCTGGAGTGTGGAAGTAAGCGAAATATGGAGAATTTCCACTCTGTTGGAAGTAAATTTAGTGAAAAGTAAGTAAATTTAAGTAAAATAAAAACTTGGATGACGGTGACGACGAAGTCAAACCCAAAAAAAGAAAACGAAAGCCAGCGATCAAAATTTGTGGCAAAATCCCATATCCTACCATTGCTGACGTGATCTCTGTGTATAATCTAGTAATGCAATGATCCTACTCCAAAAAATATCGACGTTTTAAAGAGCCATGTGTTTGCCATCATTAGTGTCCGCCGGTAGGCATAGTCCGATATTGATATCGGTATCGGTATAATCTGTATTTATCGGTATTTTTGCCATATAGGTATCGGACCACTATAAGGCTTCCGATACAGATATTTGTTATGCCAAGAAATGCAACCGTCTTCCCTGCAAAACTGACACCAAGCGCAGCAAAAGCAACAACCAAGTGAGAAAAGCAAAGCCATTTGCTCAGTTTGGAATGAAAATGTAGCACTTGTTGGTTCTGCTGCTGTAAGTTTTACAACAACTAACTGAAATCTAACTAAGAAAATTAATGTACTGAAGCCATAAGTAAGAATAAGAGTAAAAATGTTGTTATTGCTGCACAGAACTTTTTGGATGATCTCAACAGTTGAAACCCAAAACCAGAAACCGAAGTTGCTTTTTTTTGTACGAAATATAAACTTTTAGTCGTGACTTGTTATTATTATCGGTATCGACATCTGTATCGGTATCGTATCGGATCGGTTTACCTTTCATCAGTATCGTATCGGTAAAAAGTCATATCGGCCGATCCCTATACGCCGGACAAGTCGAACGCAAATTATAAAAAAAATTGCAATAAATAACAAATCTTTAACATTTAATCGCATTGCATTGCGTGATAAGTTTTGGAATCGGCCAACTCTAGAAGTTTGAGCGTTGATTACAATACCTAACGGTCCTGCACGAAGATAAACAGTAAACACTTCATATTAACGGGGGTAATTCTGCTGAGGCTCGAGGACTGCGTATGCTGATCAGTAGTAGTGTCATCTATTATTGCAGCAAAGAACACCAGGAAATCGTTACTGGGCCCATAAAGTATTTTTAATGCGAGAACTTGAAATGGAAGGGAAGATAAAAAAAAGAGCCGTCGTGACTGCAAAAGTTCAGTGTATTGGGTGTTAATGTTAACAATAAAGAGAAAGAGCGATACATATGAACAGTATTTATCTTCGTGCAGGTCCGTTAGGTATCGTAACCGACACTCAAACTACCTTTTAAAGAAGGAAGTCCTGGGTTCGAGTCCCAGTCGGGGCAGTTGTCTTTTCTTTCTTTCTCAGATTGGTGTGCCTTGTACCCTCACAAGGCCAGTCTTTAATGCAGACAAAGCAGTCGTCTACCTTTACTTTTGTTTACCTATTGTCGTAACATCCGTCAGATAGGCTACCGGGTCTGTCGGCAGGCTTATGACCTCTGACAGTTATAGTTAGCAAAACTATCACAAGGTCTAATGACCTGCAAAATAAGAAGTGATGTCCAAAAGTTTATGAAAAATTGGTATTATACAACACCAAGGTAGCCTAACTATTTGCTATTCCCCTCGTGTTTACAAAATTTTAATTTCCCAAGCTATGGCTTTTCTCCTATTATCAGCCCTTCTTAGACTTTGACTCTCACCAAGATGATTTTTTAAGATAGGATTTTTAGCTTCCTTGATCACTTGAATCGTCACATTCGTTGTGGAAGTAGGACAGTTTGTGCGTGCATCTCATAGCCCAAGACTGAAAATTAGCCAGTTTGAAGAAACTAACACTTTTGGTGCCGCGTAAGGCCGTGGAAAAAAATTCTTTGCTTCTCGGGCATTTTTTGAATTTACAAAAGTGACCCGTGACAAGGCTTTTTATTTTTATTTCATAATTCAAAAGAGCGCCTTTACGAAATTTTTCTTCAAAGTACAGTCCTTGCTGTTTTAAAACGTAAAAAAAAAATCTGCAATAAAAACAAAGTTCTATGCAAATAAGAAGATCCAAAACTTGGCATGCGCGACTTTTTGTCTTGTATTGTGCTCCGAAATGCTTGGGACGCAAAATAACGTTCGCCTCAAAGTAACAATACAAATTTTTGACCGGGAGGGTTTTGGGTCACTAGCCTCGTAGCTGGGCCTGAGAGGCAACAATTTTTTTTTTCTTGCAGCCTAACGAAACGTAAGGGGGAAAAAAACCAAGGTGAGTCATGTTCATGGTCTATTCTACAGTAATTTTAGGCCGGTCGGCCATTACCGAATAAGGCCTTATGCCTGAATAACTAGACGTTCGATCAGTTTCTGATGCAAAGATCCGGTGGCCTTATGTAAGCATAAATTATGCGATTGCAATTGTCTTATTTGTCACGTGGCTTTTAATGGTTTCTCGTAGCTGGACCCATTCCATCACCCTCAGCACTTATAGTTCGGAAATTACTCAGTGGGCCGTGGGATATGCAGCGTCACATTCTGCTGGAATTTGGATAAGTTTGGTTCGCCGATAGATTCCAAGAAGTTGATTGTCTAGTTTATAGCAAATATTTAGCGTGTGTTATGTGATACCAATTAAATAAACTTCTGGACGTCCTTTTTTTAATTATGTTGCAAGTCATTAAACCTTCCGACACGTTTTGCTTGGAAACAGATAAATGACAAATATTCCATTTTTCGCAGTGAATGTAGTGATAATCAGCTCATGTGAACTTGAATTCACCATCCTACTCCAACTAGGGAACCTGCTTTTCATTTAAAAAAAAAAAACTCGCGGTTATTTTGGATTTGTTCCCATTCACCTCAAATAAATGCCACGTAGTCCTTCTTACAGCCACGTCACCGAAACCCCTCCTAATGACAATTTATCCCAACCGTTGTATTTCACGTGGTGGGTATTGTCCAATGTAAATAATTCATTGATGAGATCCCCATGTTACTTTACCATTCTATGGAACATGCTGTTGACGAAAATTGTAACACCCTACCTGAAATTCAACAGCACCAAATTCTTAATTCCATATACCCCTACCATTCCGTTGACTTGCTCTTTGCTGCACATGCAAAGTTCTCCGCCGATCTCATCAAATGTAAAAACCGTTGACAAACTGACAAACTGGCGCCCGCCGCCCCCCCCCACCTAACCTGTACTACAAACCTCCAAAATGTGGTAGTTCCTAAACTGGTTCGTCACAAAAATGCCCCCAAAACACCAATTGCGTACATAAAAGCTCTTCTAGAAGAAAAAAGGGTTTCATCCTACAAATGAATACGTACTGTTACCTTACCGTTCCTGCAACATGACATGTTTTGTACAGAATTACACCAGTTGATGTCCTTCAAAAAAAAGTTTTCTCCCTAAAATGTAATGAAAGTGTTACCGAAATAAACAGTTTTCACAAGAGTGGCCGAGTTCTACAAAAAATTTCACTGTTTGGGCAATTCCTGTTTAGTTACTTTTGCATGTTGCCTTTGACATCCTCATGTTTTTTCATTAAACATCTGTTCATTACAGTAGTTGTGATTTTGCTGGTTACGTGTTTACCGTCGTAGCCTATTGCTTCGCAGATAGGCTGCACCCAGAAAAAAGGCCTTCCCCCCCAAAAAAAAGTGCACACAAGCCAAACATTTTCTACACAATTCATGACCTGTGGAAATGTTTGTACTGATTAGTAAACGAACAAAACTGAACATTCACTTAGCCGCGATTCAAAAAGTAAACGATCGAACATGACATAGTAATGTGAATTTTCTGTTACCTGATGAAGGCAGTTGTGTGAGCCGCTACATCTCAGATAACTGACTGTCGAAAATTTGCTTAAGATATTAAGTTATTAGCATACATGCAAAATCTACCATATACCTGATATCTAGGATACCCGACAAAATCCGACAAATCACGTAACTGGTGGTACACTTTCACTTATAAACACGCTTTTCATCAGACAATTTTACATTGTGGATATCAGACACTTTGGGTAGATTTTGCATGTATGGTTATTAGTGAAGATATCTTTCGTTTTTGAAATTGTGCGTGAACTGTGAGAACGAATAACATTAGTCCTGCTAAAATAGTGAACAGGACCATACACGTGGGGGTCATAATTCGGTAAGCAACATCGTATTCAATATTGTGTAGTTAGTAAAGACCAGAAAACAAAACAGGAGCTAAGTAATCGTAACATCTTCGAATGTGGAGTGGGGGGGGGGGGAGAGATAGTGTAGACCAGCAAATAAAGGGCCACGCCATTTTAGTGATATAAAATAAATTCATCAATCTGTCGACGGGCTGTAAGCTAGTGGCTAAAAAGCAGTTTAATTCCGTATGTTTAGCTTGGCTAGTAATTGACTGAGGCCGTAGCCAGAATTTTTTTCTACCCACAGCGCAAACCAACCTTGCCAAGTGTTAGTGTTTTCAGACAGCAATAACTCGCGGACTGCCACACCTCGTTAACTAATTCTCATTACCTACCCACAGCAGCCATTGTAAATGCTGCCGTCCTGAATTGACTGCCAACATTGTAGCCCTGTAGTTTTCATCTTGATAACTCGCAATGGCTATTAGCATCGAGCCAATATTAATTTTGCACGAAACATTGTAGCCAATATCGGATCGATTATAGCCTATCAGGGGTAGGCCAACTTTAAACAACCTTAGCCCTGCAGAGGAATTTTCAAAGCGTGCTAAAGCATATGAAATAAAATCTTCCTGGTAGAAGACAATAGAGAGAAAATCTAATAATTTGTTCTTCAAAACTTAAGGTGAGAAACAGTAAACGTAATGCTTTTTGCCAGTATCACTGCACTCAGTTCAGTTGCTGCAGCAAATTATCAATGAACTTTCAAACGATGGAATAAATGGCAACGTTCATCTTCATCAGGGTTCTTTTCACGTGTTGGGAAAACTTTCTTTACATGTCGCCGATACGTTACGTATGTACTCACTTTGAAATTGCAGGTTCATGAGGGGTATTTTGAGCCTGCAACCGCCATCTTTCCCCACAGTCTGTCAACTCGTGCACCCTTCCCTCACCAAACAACTAGCAAAAAAGTGGCGCACACGACGAATACCATAGAGATGAGTGGTCTGAGCATGACTGAATTTCGAAGCGAGTACATAACAACATGTAAAAGTTTTCCCCGACACGTAGAAAAGAAGCCTGATAAAGAGAACGTTGCCACTTTTGGAGTGTTTAAAAAATATTTTAAGTAAAACGCTTGTACCAGCTTTGCAGTTTTCATTTGCTTACATACAGTAACATTTCGCAAGAAATCGTAAATTTACAATTTTGCAAAATGAGAGAGCTGCCTTGGGCAGCCGGGCTTAATCAATGATATTATTAAGCGTACAGTGACTTTTTTGCGGCGAACTGATGGTTAAAAAAGACGCAAACCCCTGACAAGCACATAACATCCATAAGTTTAAGATAATGGTAAAAAAAAAGATCAGCTTTTTGGCTTTCTACAAAAAAAACATCAACAGGGACAAATGAGTAACTACAACACACACTACAGAATCATTTATAATGAACCAGTTGAAAAAATTAACGACTTTCCTAACGCTTACACCATTGCATTACAAAGCAAACTAATGAACACAATTCCAGATTTTCCTAACGTAGAAAAAGCTACGTACTACTTTTGTATTTGTACGACGTCATCTCTTTCAGGGATGGTCCCTGCTTGACTGCCACTCACCTGAGCGTCCTCTTTTATCCAGTTTTTATATTTATGAAACATAAGTATATTTGAGAAATCGTAAAAAAATCAACTACTGGCATAAACTACAACGTTACAGAAGTGTTGTAGAGCTTGCTATGTTTTTAGTCAGTGAACAAGGACAAAAAGGTTATAATGGCTGAAAATTCAAGCAGTTCCATTATCTTAAACTTGTGGGTGTTGTCTGCCTGTCAGGGGGTTGCAACCTTTTTAACAACGAAATTCTTGCCATAGATCTTAAGATAAATCAAATAAAAATTTTAATTTGGGAAGGAAGGGACCATAAGACAAAAACAGCAGATGCATACGATCTGACGAGCCGTCCCCCACCCTTGCCTGCGGCTCGTCGGACTCCATGCACCATATTCATATGCTCCTGATTAAACGGAAGATAAAACAAATCCCAACCAACATTATGAGCTTTGTGAAAGTCTTCAGGTTTTGGCTGTTCATTCATCAGGGTTACAGTGGCATTGCAAACAAACCTTTAAGTAAAACACTGCCACAACTTTTTTTACTAAGGAAAAAATTAATTGAGTTTTGAAAATCACAATTACTCGGCCGATTGTAGGACAGTGTTTGGCTGCCTCGCCTTCATGATTTTTGCCCAGTGTTCTTTCTCGAACTTTGGCCCATTCCCTAAAAGATTTGAATTAGGAATTTCATCTTACAACTCGTGATTTTTTTGCACGAACGCCCCCTTGTCATGAAATTTTAACCAAATCAGAACAAAACTGAACATCTTTGTGTCCCGTAAAGACATGTTTTCACTGCACGAAACTTGGTCTCGACACTAGGTCCCTAATTACTATGTGGCGGTGCACCTAGCGTTGCTAACGCAAGTCAGATCGCGAACTGGAAGTCCGAACTGGAAGTGGAACCGACACAAAGACACAAAATCCAAATTCAGTTGAGTATTACGTAGTACAGTTTCGGTTTCATTTTTTACGAATCGGTTCGGTTTCGTTTTTTTTACGCAGGACACCTAGGTATCGGTTTCGGTTTTTTCAACCCCCCCCCCCCCCC
>JAHWFP010201424.1:33367-69403 GCA_023313725.1 Lithobius niger | reverse complement strand
GGGGGGGGGGGGGTGTGCAGTTCTTAATGTTTGCGTATTCGTTGAGTTTTTTAATTCTTTTATTAGCTACAACAAAAGAGGAAGATTGGCTTAACTGTGCCATATCAAAAGTTTATTTAAAACGCAATGCACGACGTCTTACTTAATTTTCAAGTTGTGATGCAGCCAAGCAATTTTTTCTGCGTGCTCGTGGACCATTCAGAAATTGACCATTGTTGTTGAAGTGGCAACATGACGGTTCACCTAGAGTTCCAGGAGTCTCTCTTGTTCCCGGTACCTTGTGCATAGGGTCCAGGGTGCTTGCTGGCTTTTGGTGGTTTGTAAGTTGCGTGGTTTACTGGTGGCATTTGGTGCCCATAGTTTTTAAGAAGGTTAGACTGAGCACTTGGTGGTATAGGCCTGTATGCTCAAATAAAATCAATCAAACTCGCCCGTATGCTCTGTAGCAATAAAGTAAAGCAATGTGTTGAATATTTTTTTAAGTCAAAAAAATGTCCCCACGAGCTGTGCTATGTTGATGTTTTCGCACGTGCATCAGTTTTGATCGATTGTTTTGTCCAGGAACACTAATCTCAAAAACGAGCGGGATTACCTTTGCATAAAATGTTGTAGTTGCCGTGTTTGAAAATGCTTTATTTTTTCCTAAATGGAAAAAATGTATTTATATTTTTTATTCGGTATTTCTGTAATAGTCTAGTTGAAAAAAAAAAACTTAGTAATCGATGCGCCACTCCTGGTGAATGACTCGCGAGGAGCAGTTTGTCAGCTGTAATCTGTTGCGCTGACCAAAATACTCGCTAGGTTTCGGGAAAAATTTAACAATCACACTTACCATAAATACCTATAGCGTTTTTATTTGGTGCTTATTGCTTAACAACACAAACGTTTACACAGTGTTGATCAACTGAGTAATCACAAGCGAAACAAAATTATCCCTCTCATCGTTGTGGCAGTGACTGACTGACTGCTACCGCCAATTTGGACAAGACGTAGATTAGTTCGTTTACGATATTATTTTATTAATCATAGACAACGATTAGTTTGTTTATAGTTAAACATCCCTGCAAAGTGGCCTTTCAACGTCTTCACATCTGCTATCTACTTTAAAAACGAAACAAACCGGTTTTTAAAAATCGTCCGTTTCGGTTATCGACACAGCACTAGTATTACGGCCTTGCTTTGCTAGGTCACAATTACCTATAATAATTAAAACAAATCAAAATCAATAATACATTTAAAAATGTTTATTGGCTGTACAGTCAGGAGGATACTTTATCCTTAATAAATTTCTACATTATCACACTTGGGACCTGCCATGAGACATTCACCAATAATGCTGTAAAAGCTATAATATGCATTGATTAATGGCTCCTACACTTACAACGATTTGCGCTGAGATTTATCACATCGTTAAACAGGTAACAAAAATCAGTCTGACTTGTCTATTGTTACCTAAGTGATGCATTAAACAAAATGAGGCCACGGCACACATTAGTTTATCTTAATGCATTGCTTTTATAATAAATCAAGCAAAATTACACAATTCTACTTACATACATGTTAAACACTTGTTACGGAAATTCTTTGCTCTAGGAATGTTTGGCCCTTCATGAAAATTGTTTATAAAACTATTCAGTGAAGTATTGTAAATATATGCTTTCTATGAAAATGAATATTCTTCAGTTTGCTCTACAATAAGCAAAAACATGTTCGCCTACAATAAGCAAATACAGGTACAGTAAATACAAGAAAATAGCATTCTATCTGCAAAACAGCAACATTGCGAAAGAAAAAGGAGATTCGTTTTCACTAGCTCAATGAATGTGTAAAATTGTCCAATACAAACTTAATGAAGTCAGCTACAATGCCAACTTTAAGCCCGAGTTAGAACAGGGTTGAACACCAAGTAAGTAAGCGGTGATGTTACAGTCAGTAAACTAAAGTTTCTAGAGACTGTGCACAGCTAGTCCTCTGTCCTAGCATACAGTGACAACAGCCATCACATAGTCATAGTATCTTCAAAATTAGATTAGATGGTATTGTTTAGCTAAAACTTGTTTAATGAACACTTGATACTGCGGTCATAACCTTTAATTTATGAAATTAAGTAAAAATATTTTTTTTTTAGTATTTTAACATTCCGTTTTGTGAATTAAGGTGTGTTGGCCTTGTCCCTATCAAAAAGTTGTCATGTTAGCTAAGATGAATATGTTTTTAATTCACTAATATTAATGATCCTTTCTCACAATGGACGTATTACTTCAATAGTGGTAACAAAACATTAATCAAAAAGCAATTTTTATCCAACTTGCACTTCTTTTGCTTACCCAGATTATCTACCAAAACCTGCAATCAGAAGTGTCATAGCTATGGAGGGAGCGGGAGAAGAGAAGCATGTCCGGTAATTCCTGCTGTATGTTCCTAAAATTATTGAACTGACATCTGAAAGAGGAGGTCACCATCTATCTTGAGACGATGTCTGCTTTATGGTCTATGCTTGGGAAGCATCCAATTGATGGTTGTCCAAGATGACTATACTCTGTTCCACCTCAAGAATAGACCAGATTGGAGGGTATGTTCAGAGAAGTCGAGTGTGGATTGGGCGTGATAAGCCGGCCAACCGACTTCCACAGGATTAAATTGAAGAACTGCAGAGAAGCCCGATTTCTACTAGGGTTTCAGGCAGCAAGAAAAAGCTCTTAAATAATTAGTTTTACAGGTTAAAAGAAAAAATCTTATCTTGTTTGTTTTTCATTTCTAAGGTTAATTCTTTGTCCGAAGTGTGCCTTATTTAGTTTTAGTGAGGGGAGGGAGGGGAGGGCGGGGGGTAGAGGTGTTATGCTTAATGTGCATTTTTCTTTTACAATTTTGGAAGGGTTTCTCTGGCATTGTTTTATCCTGAAGCTTTGTCTTCCTAATTTTTCAGAAGCATAATTTAATCAGGGGTGCATATAATTCTTACTGGACAAAATTTCCTACAAAATTTTCCTACAGATTTTTCAAATTTCCACAGCCTTTCACTATGTAAGCAAAGCATTTTTTAACGAATTTCCACAGTTCTCTGAAATTTCCCACGAACCTCGTTCTAGCGTTCTGGCATATTCTGCACACCTGAATTTAATACAGTAAAAAAATAAATTGTTAATACAAAAAAACCAGATAAGATTTTTTTTGTTTTAACCCTGCTTTTTCGTGCTGCCCGAAACCCTAGTAGAAAGCGGGCTTCTCTGCAGATCTTCGACTTAATCCCATGGAAGTCAGTTGGCCGGCCTATCACGCCCAAGCCACGCTGGTGTTCTCTGAACATCCCCTCCAATCTGGTCTATTCTTGAGGTGGAACAGACTATAGAAGCGTGCACCATTTCAAAGACGATAGTAATTCCACTGCTTTTGGATGTCAAAAAAAAATAAAAGTCACCAGACAGACAATCAGTAGTTTGTAACATTTATGCTTCACAACTATCCGACGGGATGCCGAGGTTGGGCACAAACATGTCGATGTCTTGGCTCGTAACAAGTCAAGTTTTGATTATGAATCTGCATATGCAAAGTAAGGCTACATTCATTTGGTGTTTGGCATAGATAGCACACTACACAGTAAGTCCATTACGGTATAACCAAGGTACTCTTGTTGTAATGTTATGTTTAGGTGACTAAGATGACAAATAACAGTAGAAAATGACCTAAACTTGAGTGGCATCAATTAAATCTTGTTATTTATAATGATTTAATTGTTTTTTTTCAAGTAAGTTAAACAAATTAAAACTGAAACCTGCTCATTACAAGAGTTTATAAATGTGCAGAGTTGAACAAATTACTAACTAGGAAAGCCCAACATAACTTGTCATCAATATTATTACACATCAAACCAAAATCAATACCAGTCCCGATCAGTATTTTTTCTGCCGAACAGATTCCGATCCGATCAGCTACAAATTGATTGGTCTACCGATCCGATTTAACCGAAACGATCGCTACAGATTTTTAACAATTTTCTGGCTTATACAAACTTGTAGGCTAATGAAAACATTGGAATACATTTTTTTTACCCAAATAAAAGTAAAAATTTGTCAGTTATTAACCTTAGCCACAATGTAAAACATGTAGGCCTAGCCTAAATTAAAACAAAATGTAACAAACATATGGAGAAACAGAATTTATTTATTGTCAAGGGCCTGGAAAAAAATCGAAAATCAGCAGGTTTTTGTTCGCCGAACCGATTTTTGCCGATCGGCTAAATCTGTTCGGTACAGCCTTAATAGTTAGTGACAGCAAACTGAATGTGAATTTGAAACTGGTGAACAAAAAAGTTTTGCAAGATAATGAACAGATTCGTCTACTAGTCTAGTCAGCAGAAATGTATTTTCATTTTTTAAATGTGGTCGGTGTCAATTGTTTAGCAACATTAAGCAACATATTCAGTAGACTTTTAAAAATTAGGAATGTAACCAGTATTCTCCAAACAGAAGAAAAGACAAAAACTAAGCATGAAAAGGAAGTACGGTAAACAAATTACTACTATTGAAATTGGCGACATCAGCTCTAGACCTAATACAATCCAGAACTTTTAATCTCATCTTTTCCAAACGACTTTTTACATTTTAGACTATGTAATCTCATCATGGTTCCTCATACGTTGACTCGTTTAATCTAATTTTGGTACTGGCACCTGGCTCAGATAATAAGCAAAATCGTCAACCAAAAAGATTGCTCTGTAGTTGAGAAAATTAATATGCATCCTAGTTGTTACATTTTGATCGCATTTTCAAATAGGCTAAATTTATAAAATGTCCAACATGTATTCTTCTTCACCTATTGTGTACCAATTCTACCTCCCACTGCAAGAAACTTACTTGGCTACAAAATAATCTCGTACCTTATTCAGAACACTTAAACCATTAAAGACAAATTTGTTCAAAACTTAACAAATCTAAACTAAAGTGGGGTAATATTTTGGGCAATAAAGAATCTCTTCCATTAAATGGTGTAAACACTACACTGGCTTAGAGGAACGATTACTATTTACAATATGGGGTATGTTTCATCACTGCTGTAGATAACTGGATGGAATAGTAATGTTTAGATCTTAGCCTCTTATCTATAACTGATTTTTATAACAACTGTCAACAGTATTATTGCAACTCTAACAATGTACACAAGTTTCAACCTATCTAACCTCTAGTCACTAATTAAGGACAACAGCATTCCAGAGATAACTACAAGACTTGATCATTAGTTTATACGGTACAGCAAATTCTGTTACTAAATGCTCCAACATGAGTTTATAATTTATGTTGGAATACTCTCAGTACTGCACTCTAACATAGTTAACTTTTTGGAGTGTTTAGTTATGGCTACTGCTACACATGTGCTTTCACATAACACAAACCATTATTAAAAAAAAATGTTGGTTAGTGGCAGTACTTTTGAAAACTATTACATTTTCAATATTTTTTCTTTCATGAAACGTTAACACATATTTGTGGAGGGACAATATTTGCAACAGCCTAATCCATCGGCAGTTCTCATTCAAACAAACTGCAAAAGCTTTTTAATCAAAGGATCTACATGTAGAAAAAGGTTCAACAACTTTCGGACTATCAAAGTGTATTAACAGAAAAAGTTCTGTACATCGATTGATAGAGTTAGAAGTGGCACTGTCACCGAATGAAAGTGCAGAATCTGGCAACATCTAACGCTAGCTAGTACTATCTAGCAATAGCTTGCATCAAGCGGAGGAATGCACAATGCCATTTGTTTTAAAGAAATAAACAAGCCACGCGCTTCCTTAATTATTAAGTGAAAATTTGGTCCATCCTTGTGTGCCTGGAGGGTAAGCAATAAATGTTAACTGCTGCCAAATGGTGCCACAGCAGATTCTTAAGACTTTCAGTTGGTGACAATGCATCTTACAAAGTCGCTTTATAACAAACTGTACTTAAAAACTGTATTGCTTCTGAGCACCACAAGCATAACTGTAAATGGAAAACTGACCAGTTTTCACACCTATAGACAACTCTCGGTCGGCAACGTACTTTTGAAAAGTTGGACGCATGCGAATCTTAATTCAGTGAAATTGAACATTCTAATGAATTAATGCAGATATTTCATTCAGCTCATGCTCTTTTTTTCAGGACTTGTTTTTAATTCAATATATTAAACGTCTTTGTATTTGCATACAATGTCTGTGGCTTTTTTTAAAGTTTTAGTTTAAGCCCTGTTTAAATTTAAAAAAAAAGTTTGGTCTTTACAGCCTGGTGACAAGTAGAACAAAATGAGGGAAAAAAATGTGCCAACAAGCAATGCAATTCTTATGAGAGGTTCCTTGGGCTCCGAACAAAGCACAAAACCTGGCTAGTTCTTACTGACCTCAATTGGTTTTTTTTTAATATTAGTTTGTTACATGGAGACAGTACTTTACAGAATTTCATTTCAATGTACAAAACTAAATTTGTGGGTTAGCTAGTTTGTTTCGCAGCTAATCAAATTTGGAAATGATAAAATCCACGCTTCAACAAACAACAAACAACATTTGAAATTTTCAATTTTAGCTCGTCACTTTGCTCGTTAGAAAACCAATAACGCAAATTTCAAAGTTTTACAATTCTCATCATAAACTTCCAAATCTTCAACGAACTTAAAACGCTTGATATTCATGTGACCAACGATGTCTATGTTTTTCAGGCACTTTCCCTGTTAGATGCTTCAAGATTTACATCTACACACCTTGTCAGGTAAGTTTAATCTTGCGTGCCTGACCACTGAGATTAGAAGTTTTCCATTTGACGATCAGCTGGTTTTGAAGAGTCGGGTGGATGAGGTAGTGGATGAAGGGGTAGGCTGGTTACTGGATGTTTATAAGCATTTCTCTTCAAATTGTTTAACCTCAAAGCATTGAACAATAAGAGCATGGAGACGACAAACGTGGTTGGCCACACGAACGACAACAAGTGTTGTCGAAAATTTGCAAACGAGAATTGTTGTGTGAACTTTGAAATTTGAATTATTGACTTTCTCACATGTTCCATAATAAATAAAAAAAAACATCTTAAGATTATGTCCCTCAACAATTTAGATTTTGCAACGATTTAAATTTCCACAACTGCCTATACAGTTACTAAGCTAGGACAGTATTGCAACAATCGACAACCTGATTGGGCCACCTTGCATACGCTAGATCACTCACTAGAAAATGCTGTAAAAAAAAATATATCCCAACAAAGATACATACAAAACAAAGATACACTGTCTAAACTTGATAGGTGACATCAACACTAGCAGTTGTTTTCTTTCTACAAGTAACGAACTGTACACAAAAGAAAACTGAACAATTTGCTCGCTGAAGGACTAGATTACAAATTGACGCAAATTCTGCGTGGAAGAACAATAAAGAAGATTTTGGGTTACACCTAACCCAATATAATCATTTAGAATTAATAATATCATATACACCAAAAAAATATTACAAAAAATTAATCTCTAGGCACGCCCGATTTGGAAAGCGCTGGTAAGCCACACAGCCTTAACGACACTTTGAGCTGTGAGCTGTTACAGTGTCTCCACCCCCCTCACAGAGGAGAAATTTTGGAGAATTCAACATTGTTTGATTATTATCTCAAGAGGCAAAAAAACAAGGTAGTTGTTTAGCAAGCACATCTTCAAATCCACTACTCTACAGTCAAGGATATACCTTTTAATTACAACAAAACGATTTGTTCACATTAGGAAATGTTCCTAAACAGTAAACACTAATGGGTAATGCAAAACTCGTGATTTCTTTAGTTCAGCTTTGCTGTGGTAAGCAAATGAGTTTAATTAAATCGTACAATCCAGTATTCTAAAATCTCGTAAAAATATCGTCAAATTTACACACTCCAGGGTTCATTCAGTTTTATTAATTTACCGTAAATTGTCCTGTCATGACCACCCCATGCCTACACTTTGCCAGTCAAAACACCCACTTTAGTCAAGTCTGTGCACACATTGAATATCCTCACTTGGGTCAGACTTGTTTGCGTTTGTTTACATCCTATTTGCAGTAATTTTAGAGCACATGTCTCCCGTTTCACGATTTTGATGGTTCTGATCGATTTTAACACTATTAGCCACAAATTTGTACTTTTAATGAAACTAATTTTTTTTAACATAAGTACAAGGGAGAGAGAGAGACCGAGCCGTTTAAGGATATCATATTTGCGTATCTTGCCACAATTGTTGAAGATACGCAAATATAAGACAAATATGCACCAAAAAATACAAAAATCACCCCGCGCCTCCATCCAAGTTTCATTCTGAAACTACCCTTGATACTGTAGCAATGGCGTAGCTAGCTTGTCAAGAGTTGCAGTACAATGTCTGTTAGAGGCCCGTTCTGCCTGCCCCTTAAAAAAAAAACGCACTACTTTTGCTACGTAATGTGGTTTGCAGTGCTGCTATTTGTGGCACGCATAACTTATGTTTGTATCCCAAACGAGGCTTTACTTAAGTTATGTTTTCGTTTTAACAAAGATGTAAATGACAACATAATGAGAGACGACACGGAAATCACGCTAAATTCAAAAATGAAGCAAAATTTACAATTCTGGTTTTAGAGTAAATGATAACTAGGAGTGCTTCCAAAGTTTGTGAAAAAAAACTCAACTAAAAAAACTCGACTTTAATAAAAAACTGGAATTTAGAATTTCAAAAACCATGGCTTAACTGTATTCAAAACAAAGTATTGACAAAGAACAAACAGTGTGAATATTGCTATGGTATATGATGACCGAAGGGCCCCCTGGGTTAAGTGGCCCGGTGCAATTGTACTACCTGAAAAATGTAAGTATGACAGTATTCAGAAGTACCATACCGGCCCGATTGTACGGCAGCTCGAATATAAGACGAATTACCATTTTGGGCTCATAACTTCAACAAAAATAAACGAGCACGATTGGTGGACTACTTTCACCCAAAATTCTGTCAGTGTCTCTCTTATCAACTTTGATACCATAGCATAGTTCAGCCAATGCCGATTCAGAATCATATTTTTTCGTCAATATAGGTTTTTTTTTTAAAATTGTGGGCTTCATAACAATTTATAAGGTCCTATTTTAGTTTTGCTAAATAATACAAAAACTATTTGAGCTACTGACTTCTCAATAGCACAATGGATAGCTCTAGAAAAAACGATTTGAATGGTGTATTCAAACTTCAAAATCGGTAAAAATTTGGCAGAGTTACGGATTTTTCTTAAAAAAATCGGTTCTGGGGGTTATAAGAGTTTTTTGTACGCTAATGCAAAAAAAATCTTATTTGTTAATAAGCCCAAACATTTGCCTACTCACGCTGCAGTGATATGAATCAAGTGTGATATCATGTTGAAAATCTTAGCTTTCCAGTTTTCGCCATGCATGTCTTGTGAGAATTCATGAAAACTTGCAGCTCTTAGTTTCAAGATTTCTGTTGTTTTAATTGTTAATATCGAAATTTGAAATAAACTTGTAATTAATAGCGGCCAGTTTTGTTCCGTATTTGAGCATCGCGTTGTTGATCGCTTACTCAGCTCTGGTTCAACTTCTTCGACAAAGAGAAGAGCACCTGGAGCGCCTAACCGATAAGCTGCTTTTGCGTGTGCTAGCAATGGCGTTTTGCACGGACAAATGGTCATGCACTGCTAGTTACTTGCGATACCAATCCATAAACGTGCTAAGACATGCAGTGTAAAGGTAGTAGGCAGTGCAAAAAGACAAAATACGGTAGTTTCGTTGTACCTTGTATTACAAGATGAATATGTTAAGACAGGCGGTATTATGGTACATACTAGTGAGGTCATTCAAACTTCGCTAAACCTGTAGATTACCCGCGAGTTATCTGGGAGGCAGGTTACATGCGTGAAATTATGGTAAAATCGTTAATAACTTTAAATAATTTTAAAACTCCTGTACAATCATTGTAACAAGGTTGTATTCCGCTCTATGCTGGTTTTTAAGAGTTCAGTTTTTTCTTTTAAATGTTGTGGTTACTCCTCCGATTCTTTGCAAAGATTATGTAAGTGCTCAGGGGGAATTAACGAGACTACATGTGGTAGGCCTATTTATTTATTTATCCCAGAAGGTACTTGTACAGTACATGGGAACAAAAACATTGGAAAGGGAGTTTTTAAGGCGCATATGACGATTACGGCTGGAACACACAAAAAATCTACTGTGTTGCGTAATCTAACACTCATGAATAAAACAACCTAGCTACTAACTACTAATGCTACAAAATTTCATTTGCATAACACGTCAGAAAACATCTACATTTTTGGCCATATTGGGTGAATCAACTATGTTTATTTGTTTAGAACAACCACTAGTTAAAATTCGTAATTAGAATCACTTGGACCCAACTGGAGTTACAAACCTATTTACGTTGCCTTTTGGACTTATATTTGTCAGACTGCCTGAGCAGGGAATTGAACCCACAACCTTTGAAATCAAATGCTGAGGTCCTATCTCTGAGCCATACTGACACAGTTGAGAAACATAATATTTAGCTTTGAGACTTAAAAGACAGCATAATGAGCTAAAGTAATGAGTTTTGCACACACCATTTTCATGTACAATGGCTAACTTAACCCTTAAAAAAATGCACAAGTTGCTTGGATCATAATTTAAGGAACACAAACACCCACTGTTGATGCAACATTTGTTGTGAGGTTTAAAGGGGTGCAATCATTCCAGTTGGACGGCACCATCACCTCTGCATACTTCTTATCTTCACGTTCTTTCTTACTATCCGTGTCCATCTTTTCATCTTCTAATAAAGGCTTCATTTCCGCTGAATCCTCTTCCCGTCTACCACAATTTTCTTGGTGGCCGAGGCATTGGTGGCGAGAAAAAAAGCCCATACCACAACTACTGCATGTATTCATTCGTCGTATGAAGTGGGCCTGAGTTTTACAATGTCGATTCAAATCGGATTGAGTTACTCCTGTGTATTTGCAGGTCGGACAATGAAACTGCTTGATACCTATAAAAATATAAACATACACAGAATTATCTATCGAGAGTGAAAACATCAATTATCCAAATTCATTAAAGTATTTTTTACCGTATTTCATATTTTAGTCCAAAAGTTTCCGTGTCACAAATTCATCACGAGTTGCTTCAGGTAACATAAAATTCATTATGAATAGTACTAATTGAAAGGAAATAAAGTGTAATGTAATTGGGATTACGATTGCTTTTGATAGGTGAACGTAAAGCTACCAAAGGAATAATACCTTGTGGAAATGAGTTACATGGATTTTTTTTCTTGTTTCACCAATTTCAAGGATTTATGGAAGCTGGGTATGCTGCAGTTTTTTTTGCAATAGTCTATTGAGGTATTAATGCGATACGTAGTTGAAATGTCAAATTTAATTAGGCCAACAATTTAAATTTTATCAAATTTGGTGATTCTGCCAGAGAACTTGTCCTTCTTGATAATTGATTGTTGAAAACAGATTGTTACGCACAATTTCAGACTCAAAATACTGTACCAGTATTCTTGCAAATTTTCAACAGACCGACGACGTCTGTCTTCATAAGGCCTAACCTACACAGTACACAACTCAAACTTTTGTCAACTACATCGCCACCGTGGAATTCAGCGTTCGAAATCTGTGCATGGCGTGGCCTCCTATATTTATCGTGCTGGTTCATCCACTGCTTCGTGAGTCGCCTGGAAAACTCATCTCTAAGGGGGAAACGAATGCCCGAATTGGATGAGCTTTGAGTGTTCATCAAAACGGCGTTATTTTTAACAATCAATTATCAAGAATGACGAACTTTCAGAGTAGAAACCTTTATGGAATTTTCAAAGAACTTGTCCTGGCAGGAGAATCGAAGTACTCCGAGTCGAAGCTGACAAAGCTGTTAACTAGTGGGACGTCTCTTTCACCAATCGGCACCTTTACTCCTCCATTTGCATACAATTACTCCTTAATTATGCAAATTTGAACCCTAATCCCGCTTCCTGCGTCACTCCTAGTTCCGCGCGCCTGTCCACCACAGCTTTCAGTCAGCTGGTAGAACATCCCTGCGCCAGAGGAGGCGGGCAGGCTCTTAGCTAACACAGCTTCGTCGGATTCGATTCTCCTGCGAGAACAAGTTGTCTGGTAGAATCATCAATTCTCATTCATAGAATCACTCCTTGTTGTGTTAACTAGTGGGATAGATTCACATCTGTGGCACAGCACCAGCCACTTATCAGGAATGCTACAGCAGACCCCTCAACTACATCCACTGCAGTAGCTGCCCAGCCAGACCTAGTACCAGTTCCCTCTTAAACTTAAACTTAAAAGAAAATACACAACCAAAGCCAAGCTTGTATGGTTGGATGAGCAGAGAAAGTTCACTGCTTGGCAGAAAGTGTTTTGTCATAGGCTGCCTTCCAGCCATTAACAGATCTGGCTTCAACAACATTGCCGTTGACCATTCAGTGACAAATAAAACTTTGATTTATATAATTACGGAAGTAGAAAGATCGAGTGTGGTCTTTTCAATGCAAGTCGAGCATAGCGCTCGTTTTGTGGAAAGAAAGTAAAAATTCTTTTACTAAAATCTCACCTAACGATAAAAGAACAAGCAGTTCATATATTAAAAACAGATCCAAAGTCAGCAATAACAGAAGAACAAAGAGTTCCATACGAAAGAGGAGTGACAAACAGTATTAAGGCTCCGACCCAGCGAATGACAGGAACAGATCCACTAAACAAATTATCGTACCACAAAAAATGCATCAAGCTTAAAAAGGGATTTTTAAAAGGCTTATTTTTAATGCCAAGATGGCAGAGTCCACAAATGGTTTGGTGAACAGGTTAAGGGTCCCCCCGTGTATTAGGTAGCTAGGAAACCTGGCCAGGTCGTTGCGGCCAATGTGAATGCTGACGTCATATGTAACACCGCGCGCTTTGCCGCCGCGGCCAGTCAGTCGTAGCGGCCACTGGGATCCCTGCAGCTTGCGGGCGACCACACGGCGACAATGCTTGCTCTGTGTTCATTTTCCACCACATGATCGAGAACAATAAAAAACAAACGTCACACCGCTTACAGTGAAAATTCATCTTACGTTGAAGAAATCACTGAAAATACGCCTATTTTCACAAACTCAAGATATCACCCTACATATCTTCGCAAATTTTCGACAATCTGCATCCCTGGAGATGGAAATTCACAGGCGATCGTCTCTTCAGGCCAGTCAACTTGAACTCAAAACATCGTGCACCAACTGTTCATCTGCTAGGAAATTTGAGCGTGAGCATGGCCTCCGGTAGTTGTAGGGTTGGTCTCCCATTTTCGTCTTAGCAATACACTAGAGTTCGCCACGCATTAGATAGCTAATTCCAGGGTTTGAGGGTCCCTGGATATTCATCAGCACAGTCTTCTCTCGGTTATGGTGTTGAATAGCCAGGGATTCAAGGCTTCTTACATGAATGTCACTTCTAGAATTGGAGATTAGAAGCGTTTTCGTTTCTTTCCAATTTATCTTGTGTTGCATCTCCATGTGGTGGACTGCAATGCTGTTTGTTCGTTCATTCATACAAGATAAATTGGAAAGAAACGAAAGCGCTTCTAATCTCCAATTCCAGAAGTGATATCCATCTAAGAAGCCTTGAATTAATCCCCGGCTATTCAACACCACAACCGAGAGAAGGCTGTGCTGATGAATATCCAGGGACCCTCAAACCCTGGAATTAGCTATCTAATGCGTGGCGAAAGCGATGTGTTGCTGAGACAAAAATGGGAGACCAACCCTACAACTACCGGAGGCCACGCTCACGCTTCAAATTTCCTAGCAGACGAACGGTTGGTGCAGGATGCTTTGAGTTCAAGTTGACTGGCCTGAAGACGACGATCGCCTATGAATTTCCATCTCCAGGGACACAGATCGTCGAAAATTTGCAAAGATATGTAGTGTGATATGTTGACTTTGTGAAAATAAGCGCGTTTTCAGTGATTTCTTCAACAATAAAAAAAAAAAAAATGGATGTGGTTGCTGCGCACGTCACCATGTTTTTTGGTAGGGACGACCACTGACTGAACGGCCTATCCGCCTAGTGCATGGGAGCAAGTCTCGGCAGCAGTCACATTTTTGTTTTTAATATACTGGCTGCAATGGAGATATAATCACCTGACCCATCAAATGCTAGACTATATTGTTACCTCTCGCTCCTACGATGCCTGTCTCACAAAGTTGCACTGGCTGTTGTATATTTGCTAGTACATATATTTTATAATTTTGTGTGTTAACTTTTAAACGTAGTGTATTGAGTGATTGTTAAGTTGCTCTTGAATTTTTTGGTTCCAGCCAAAATTAATTTTTAGCAAGTTTAAAGTCCTACTCATCGGAGAAGTGATGACCTAAATTAACAATGCTATCTGTATGTATATATATGTAAGAGGTAGTCAATTGTTTAAAATACACAGCAGCAATTGCACAGATTATAACTTGGAATTTTGTTTGACAGTAAGGGTTACCGTGCCCTAGAAACTGGAAGACATTTTTTTAGTTTTAATTTTAGTTTCCTCTTCTATGTGCTCGGGCTACGGCCCACTGATGTTTATGTTCACTCTAGGGCAGTGAAGCATCTTCCAGGTGGCCATCGCATGGTTTTTTTTGGAATACCACCGCTCACAAGGTGCGTACGGACCTGTGGTTGGGCTTAAAATGCAACTGGCAGTAATGGTTTTTTGTGGCACAACAGCTTCGACTGGGTGCGTGACAAACTTTAAAAGTACTGTTTTTTTTTTAATAATGTTTTGTTAAATAATCCTTTCGACAAAATTGCAGTGAACTTGAATTGCTCACTGCAAAACCTTTAACCAGAATCTATGAATTACCTCTATGTCGCATCACATGAACTTTGAGTTGACTGTTGGTACGGCTGGAATAGTGACAATACTTGCACTTGAAAGGTCTAATATCTACAATAAAAACAAACGTCCAGTTAGTGTTTGGGAAGGGACTGACCTACTACCTAGAAGTTAAACAAGCAGCAGTGCAAAAAATAGGTATTAGTGGTGTCAAGAATTTATTTACCCTATAAATTCTTGGTGGTGTACCTCAAGGATCAGTTTTTGGTCCTATTCTTTTTTTCCTGTATATTGCAGAACTCAAAACTAAATACACTGACTGTAAACTGCCCAATATGCAGATGATCTCACACTCTATAAGTGCGCGATTGACCAATCTGATCGCCACATTCTCCAATCGGAGTTATCCAACATCGACTCTTGGTCAAATACTTGGCAGCTCACAAGAGTAAGTGCCATGCAATGCACCTAGGCAGAAACAATTTAAATCTACCATACTCTCTAAACTTCAATGTCCTGAATTCTGTAAAGTCTACTAAGATCCTTGGAGTGTGGTTTACCTGTGATTTAAAGGCGGCCACTCAATTGTAATTATATGTACTGCAAATGCAAAAACAAGGGCACATCTAATTACAAGATGCTTCCTCTCTAAAGATCCTAAAACCTTGGTCTGGGGCGTTCAAGGTGTTTGTCCACCCATTACTGGAGTATGCCAGTCCAGCTCGGTCGTAGTACTTGGTGAAGGACATAAAAAAGATTGAATCTGTCCAGCAAGCTTTCACTAAATATTTGCCTGGGTTCTACAACCAATCTTATTCACTTCGCCTTGAAAGGCTTAAACTTGTTTCACTCGAGTTGAGGCCTCTTAAGGCTGACCTTTGTCTCACCTACTCTTTACTCCATGGACTTACTGACTTAAATTATGAAAAATTCTTTTACTTGAGTCACCTGACTCATACTCGAGGACACACCTTTAAACTTAGTGCTGGTACCTTCCATAGAGAACCATACAGACACTATTTCTCAAACGGGACATTCCCAGTCTGGAATTCCCTGCCATCTGCGGTTGTATCCTCGACATCTCTGGCTAGTTTCAAGAATAATCTCCGGAAGACAGACCTATCTGGTTTCTTAAAATTCTTTTTCAGCTGAATTTGTTCCCACTGTATTGTATACATTTTGAGATGTTTCTATTATGTTATTTTTAGTTATGTTTGATGTCTGTTTTATTACTTTTGATGTTGGTTTGTTTGAAGTGTAATCTTGGTTTTTTTTTTTATTTTGGGCCTGGTGTGAGTTGAGTATACTGCTCCCTTTCTTGACCCCCACAGTTTTTCTGGCTGTGAAGATGTATTATTATTAAATGATCATTAACGAGTTAAACCTAAGCCTCTGCCAATCAGCTCCTCCACCCCCATTGAACCGATACCAAGCTCGGCGATATAACAACACGATCCCAGTTACAGATCATGTCGTGTCCATCATCAATACCACGCTGTGAACTGATAGTATGAATATAAAAGCCCAACTTAAACGATTGTTGCTTCACTCATGAATTTTTATTTCCAAATAGCTAAATTGAGCAGAATCCGGGACAAACTAGATTCCTGGTGCTAAAGATTGGCGATCCGAAAGTGGTTTCGTTAAGGGCCTCAGGATGTTTTCCCTTAGGTATTTTACATGAAAACAAAACTTCTCTACCGTTTTATTCTGATTGGTAACTTTCTTAATTTTGACTGGTAGTGACATCATCTTTCGGTCAGCAGATATACCTTCAGCAAAATCAGTTTGGCGCAGTCGTACTTAATTTACTCTACACATCCAAGAGTCAAATGGTTTTAAAAGTCAGCTTAATTACAAAACAACTATACAGGTACTGAATGAACTTTAAACTTGAATATTTAACCGATTCTTATTTTACTAGTGGTGTTGGAGTATTTATTTTGCACAATCAATTTTACAGGTTTGTAAAACCCCATTATAAATTCGAGGGGGCAGAATAACAAGTAAAAAAAAAATAATGCAACTTTATGTATGAAGACACAAACTTGAAAACAGCACAAGCAAACAACTTGGTATGGTTTGGTTGCAGCTCTCCGCCCCACCCACCTATCTTTAGTTGCGTTCGTTGCATACGGCCTCTTCGTGAAATTGTTGTAAATGTAAATACTTCACAAATACCACAATGAACAATTCATTTAATCTGAAAAATAACCTACTCTTGAATGTAAATAGAAATATGTTTCAAACCTACCAGAAATTCTTTTAATGTATGGACTTTCATTCCTTGCAATATTTAACTATTTAAGATGAACATATTCAGAAGTGGGTATTTTTACAAGTACTGCATGTAAAATTGGTGAAGCATTTCAATCCTCAAGATCTAAAGGGGAGGTTGCCTGGAAGACCACAATGCAAATCCAAACCAACTACAAACTAATTTGCAACCCCTGAAAAGTGCCTCATCGTGGTGAAGGCTTCATGTAAATATGTCAAGAAGACTGAGAAGTTTTGAAAGAAATCAGCACGAAGAGATGTGACTATCCACACAAACTTACGATCTTCCATTTTAAAATTTAACACGTCTGATCCATCTGACTAGCTAGAAGTCGAGGCTATGCATCACCTCCACCATGCAGAAAATTCAATTTGGTGCTACGCTACAGTACACAACCATGTTTTCCGCAGCCCACAAACTGCACCCGGGTTGGACGATATGGGATCAAAGGAACCAAAGGGACGCTTGGTCTACGTCCAAGTTCCCACTTGCATAGTATCCACCATATTGGATAGGGTTGCAGCCAAGGACACGGGAGGCTCGTCTGACTGACATTTTTTCATTGCCAGATACGTTTAAGGGCGTACTTTTTCATTGCTGGTGTCTGTCGGGGCCGAGAAACAGCTGGTTGTTCTTTGTAGCTTCTTAAGAATCGACAGGTATCTTAAAAAATATCTGACTCCCTCTTGGACCAAAAGCCGATGCACTCCTTCCCTGTAAGTAGCAGGTGTGCAGAATATGCCAGAACGCTAGAACGAGATTCGCGGGAAATTTCAGGGAACTGTGGAAATTCATTAAAAAATGGCTTGCCTACATGGTGAATGGCTACGGAAATTTGAAAAATTTTGTAGGAAATTTTTGTGGGAAATTTTGTCCAGTAAGAATTTTATCACCCGGCCTCATTCCTGGTGTCACCTTGTCTCCTCGTGTCTCCCTACCTGCCATGCCTTGTCAATTTCTTTGTTGATCAGGTAAGCTGGGAATACTCGCTTAAGAAACTTAGTTTTGGTCTGCACAATGTACTTCCTGGTAGTGCCAGTGCTTGACGAATGATCAACAACACGGCGCATTTCACTGGCTAGGTAGGAGGGCTCAAAGCTAGAACTTGGAATGTCCAGAATGGTAATGCAGGCCCCTTCCCGAACGAAAGGGCTTATGGTATGGTTCGTAAGTGACTCGTTCCCCTCCTCTGGTGAGCCAGACATCAAGAAACGGAATGCACTTGTTGAGTGAATTTGACGGCCGTGTGCCAAAGAACGATGTCACGCACGGGTAAGGCATGCGGAAGAGGTACAGCTATCACATCAACTACGAAAACATCAAAGAATTCATCAACAAAATAAGTACAAGTTCGACCAAGAGAGTTGAACAAGAACATCCCATCAAGGTGCCCAATGCTTGGCGAATAGTGTGTGCCCCTTTGTGACGTCCGAGGAAGGTGAACGATCCCTGTTCACTGAAAATCCAAGGGGAACTGCGCTGCAGGCTCTAATGTTTTTGGAGAAAATGGCTAACAACTACCACTGTAATTGCCAGCCGCTGGTTTATAAAATACAAAATTGGTGAAGAATCTTGAAGAATGAGCAGTTCAAAAAATAACCGTAAATACCCTAGTGTTGCTGGATTACAAAGATTTCATATTAGTAAAAAACGAACACTTTTTCACTAGTAAAAGGAAAATACAGTTCAGATTACTGTTAGTCCTTTAAATTTTAGGAGAAGTAACGTTCTCCTTCAGAAATGTCTCTCTAAACGTACTTATCCACTTCCTCAAATGGTTGTTACACAGGATTTTAACAACCATGTGAAGAAGTCGATGAGCACGCTTGGAGAGACATTTCTGAAGAAGGAGAACATTACGTCTCCAAAAATTTAAATAACTAACTGTACTGTGAACTATATTTTCTTTTTACTGGTGGAAAAAGTGTTAGTTTTTTTACTAATATGTATTCAAATTTCCACTGTTCCCGTCGCTTACCGATTTTTCAAGGATTGCAATGAAAGTGAGTGATTGCCATTACATGAAAATGCCAAAATGTTGCGCAATACCTAGTGCTTACTATGGTTAATACGCAGTACAGCTCAGTGCTCATAAACAGCTCACGTAGTCGGGTTGAGTGAAATTTGATTCCAGTTCAAAGTGGCACTATCACCGATTGAAAGACTGAAGAATCTGGCAACATGTAGCGCTCTCTAGAAGTATTTAGCACTTCCTTGCATCAAGCAAAAGAATGTGCAAAGGCATTTCTTTTAACGAAACACACAAGCCAAGACCTTCTTAGTTATTGAGTGAAAATTTGGTACGTCCTCGTGCATCTCCGTGCAAGCTGTAAAGGTGGTGACCTAACACACCAGCAGCTCTGGCTGTCTTAAGAGTTTTTTTTTATCGTTTTACCTTTTAAAATTGTGAACAAGGCAAGCAATTAATGCTGAAAATTAAATCATTTTTGTGTGTATGACAATTGTGGGTCCTTTGCTTTATCAAGGAGCAATCTACTGCAAACCGATCTACTGCACCTGAAAATTAATTTTTTCATCTGTAAAGGTTAATAATATCACTACCGCTAGATGGAGCCACAGTATTTTCATTCACTTTTCAATCGGTGATAGTACCACTTTAATACTTACTCCATGAGTCAAGGAGAGAAATTCCAGAAAAACAAAGACAAAACCTTTACAGTAGAATGGCTCCATATCCAATCTATTGAATAGCTTAGCTATCTTATTCGGTTCGTGAGCCATTTTTCCGATCCTTCTCAATTTGTGTTCTGACAATGCATAATATTAAGCAATTGACTGGTAGCAGTTTTAGCAAAAATGCTTTCTTGCGGTGTGACAATGTGTAGTATAAGGCAACTGATGTCTGCTTTTACAAAGAGACTAACTTACGGTCTTACATATACTAGATCGATTATCAAGTGATGTGTTATGTAGTGCCCTTGCACCCAGTGCCTGAAGAAGGTGGAACACATTTGTTAAAAAAAAACACTAGCGAATACAGCCCAAAATTCGCTATTCAGAAGCAATCTGAAACTTCCGAGTTGGCAAAAGCATAATGAAACCTTGTTTTATAAGTAAAATGAGTCTTATTGGAATTCAAAATGCCTTTGGTGATGGTCCAAACTGAATTCTTTAGATGGAGCATTGCTGCACCATACCATTATAAAAGCCATTCTTTAGTGAAACTCGTCCCCAGTCCAGTAAAATTCAAGGCTAGGCGAGTGACCGAACCTAACCACACTAACCTATCAACTTGCCAAACAACAAGTTTAGTTCAGCTACCGAATTGGATAATGGCAAACAATCCATCATTACAGTCATCACAAAAACTAGGGAAGGATTAGATTAACTACACACAAAAAAAAAAAACTATTTTTTATGGTAACTATTAAAGCTGTACACTACAGAAAACGTTCTGTGTAAGTCAAGAAGCAAGTTGCTACTCACTTTAGAGGGCATCTCGTCTTGGGGTGTTTGACAGAGAGCTACAAGAGAAATTGGGAAATTGAAATTATGTCTGTAGTCAAATAGCGGAATAAACCGAGTTAAATTTGGCCTCACAAGGACTCTAACAACATGCTTCTAGACTGTAATGGCCACGAAACATTTTCTAAATGCTAGTGTCAAGAGTGTAAGCAGAAAAAAAAACAGTGCGAAGGGAACAAACAATACGCGTAGAGTGCTAAAAAATATATTAAATAAGTTGTACATGGGCACATAAATGTTTACGAGAAAATTTTACTAAGTTTACTAAGCATGCAACTACTGAATAGTCGCGGCATAAAATTACCGTATTCCTTAAACCTGCAGCTACCTTCGTGGAAGTCCATGTGACGGTTAAGGTCTGATGCTGAGCAAAACATCTTATTACAGTAGCAACAGGAAAACTCCATCTTGCTGTCGGGTATAGTTTTGGGCTTGCTAACTTCCCCGCGGTCTACAGGCTGCTGAACTACGTCAAGCCTGAATAAAACAAAGTGCAATGAAAATTTTACATATTACCTGAGAACACACAACACAGATTTAAGAGATTTCATTTTCCATGAACATTAGTTTTGCCAATTCGCATCACATTAAAGTAACCTAAACCAATCCTCAGCTTATCTTTGTTGTTTGGTATTGAAATCGAGATGGCTTGTTTTAAGTGACTAGACAAGCATTGCTCATTGCATATGTAAAGACTGTGACACTAACTTGGTGGAGTAACACTCAACAGAACTCTACTTGCATGCTTTAGATAAACCAACAGAATCGCAAGTGTTTGCATGATGTGCGCGAGTGCTGATGTTAGCATATCACAACCCCAAACTATGATATGTAATGTTCAGAACAAGTAATGTTGATATTCAAATGTAATTTCAGTTTCGAATGAGTGGAAAATATTCTCCAATACTGTACTACAACAGAAAACCTAGCTGCGACATTTTCCAATCTACTTTGCCAAAGGATTGACTGACAGTAAATACACTTAGTGACAATTATTAAATTTTAAACCAATCTCATCATTTTAGAAGTGATAATGCCTGGGCTAAACATCCAACTTGCGTAATGGCTAAATGCACTGGAAATCATGCTGTACCTGTAAACATGAAGAAGACTGCAAATCCATGCTAATAGCACACAATTTCAAAATATTACAAACTCTTTGCCATTCTATAACTGAAAGGACTGTAACTGAACCATTTTCCCTGGTTTGAAGAATTATGTATTCTATTTAGAGTACCCACTTATAATTTACTTTTCTTCAAATTTCCAATTTCGTACCATAAACAGTAACCTAACACCATTTTTTGGGACTGGGCCTATTAAAATTAGGAAGTGTATTTTGAACAATACCCGTTGTAGCCAATCAACACTGTTAACACCACAATCATACTATGTTTGGTCCTGCTGTTGCTGTTCGTAGGCTTAAATTTGTATCCAGTTACAAATGTTTTATTTACAGACCGGAAACCAGTGAGCAAGTGAAGTTTTTTTTACAAAACACAAACATTAATTTATATAATAAAGCTACATGAAAATGATTATGCTGTGAAAGCACTGTATTTTTTACACCTGTGCTATAGTGTAAAAATTATGCATTCACAGCTTCATTATATAAACGAATTCGTGTCAAAGTTGAAAGTCATCGCATGAAATTTGTTTACACTTTCTGTAAAAATAGGCTTAATCTGTTAAAATCATGTTTTGTCAAAATGCCAATTTCATAAGTATGTACACAGCTAAACAAAGTGGGGAAAAAAAATCTATGGAACTGAATGCTAATCTAATCACCTTGGCGAATAGCTTGAGAAGAAAGTAGTTCGGCCTCTAGATCTGCTTCTTTGAGGAGGTATGTCTAAGCCACGTTCCTTGGCAAGAAGAGAGGCAACCGTCATGTTGGTTTGCCAGCGTTCGTGTCGAGTCCATCTCGAGCTCGATTCACTACTCGAGCTATGATTGTTTTCAATTCCTTGTAAGAGAGCATCAGACTCTTGTTTCACCAGTTCAGCCGCACCATTCCGAATTGGCAGAGGTGAGAGAACTCGATGTTTTGACATATCTATTGGAGCTGGCTCAGGACTGGAACTCGTTTCGCGCTGCATGCTTGGTGTTGGAGATACTACTGGGCTACTGGTTACCTTATGGGGACGCTGCTTTCTACGGTTGCCCATAAGAGATCTTTTGGGATCGGTGAGTATTTCCTTTTGCTCAACGGAGGTTAGTACCTCTTTCTTTTTCTCACCACTGAAAGGATTCCAGAAGTTAGGCATCGTGAAACGAGCCACCGTATTGTTGTTCTCTTCGGCAACTTCTGTAGGAATAACAATCGTGACTTGTTCCCCTTCTTCGCTTATTTGTTCCTGTTCCAATTTTGGTGCTTCAACAGCAACTGTTTCGACATTTTGACTTGTATCCTTGTGACTGTGCTGCAGATGAGTGTCATATTCTTCGTCCAACTGTGGAATTAAAGGCACCATTTCTTCAAGGGTAGGAGGAATGTCGTCATCGTCGTCATCCAATTTAGGAAGACTGGGCAATGATGAATTCAAAAAGTGTTCTACACTTTTCTTTAAAAGAGAGTTTCTTGCAAATGCTAACAGTCTCCCGTTATCTTGGGATCCTAGATAGCCATCTTCCTTGCATCTGTTACGTCGTAGCAAGTGGTGAAGACTACCGTCTGAGTGAAAACGGATAATGTGATGGCGCAGGTTTCGAGGTTCACTAAAGCCTCTCCCACAGTCTTTACAATAACAAGGCTTAACCCCGGTGTGCATACGCTCATGGCGCTGCAGGGAAAATGGGCGGTCAAAGTATTTTCCACAGTAGTTACACGTGTAGTTGTGTTTGAACTTAGATTTGAAATCGTATGAATATAGCAGTTCGGCTTCAGGACTAGGTAGGCCACTGTTTACTGTTGAAGATTCTTGAGTATTAATTGTTGGCGGAGAAGTGCTGTCCTGATGATTTAATACCTCTCCATTTACTGCACTGCTCCCAGACCTAGTAACCAATGATAATGGACCATCATTAGTGCTATGACTGGGTAGCTCGTTACGGAGAAAACGAGGTTCCAAAAGCACTGGAGGAATAGAGGACGGGTCCAGGCTGCCATTTACATCATTCACTTGAAGTGGATTCGACAATGAGGGCTCAGGAGGCTCCATTTTGTGTGTGCGCAAGTGTAGTACCCACTGACTACGTAATTTGAACACTTCTCCACATCTCGTACAACTGTACTGTTTTTTGTGACGCTTTAGATGAACAGTTAGGTGGCTCTGCAACTTACTTAACACTGAGAACACTTTTCCGCATAAATGACATTTGTACAGGTAAACTTTCTCCCCAGTCAAACATTTGATTCCCTCAACACGAGTGGCAATCACTTCCTCCGTCCGTGCATTGATTTTGTAACGCGTAACAGTGGGCACTTTCCCATGCTCACCTTTGTCTGACGCTATAGTCAAAATGTTTGACACACCATCGTCCATACTAAAATTGTCTTCCGGCTCCGTGGGTACAGCAGGTATTAGTGCACTAACATCTGCGTTTAATTTTTCAGACGAAGGCACACGATTCTCATCATCATCCACCTCATTCTCCATTTTTACGTGTCTATCAATTCCAAAGGTACTATAAGCTTTCGCCGAGTTTACAGATGCATAATCAACGCCATCGTCATCAGCTTCATCATCTTCAATATTATTAACGTCTTCATCATTGTCTGCATCGTTATCCGTGTCGGAGAGGCCTGAACTGAGATCCTCGTTATCGTCAGTCAAATCGGACCCTGCCTTGGACTCTACTGGCTGCACTGGCGGCAGCTCCTTTATTTTTAATTTACAATCTTCCGCCAGATTGTGACTGGAGTCCACCGACGAGTGATCAGTCACCACTTCAGGTGGCACAGGTTGTAGTTTACGCAAACCCTGCAACAGCATCTTCTGATACTTCTTAGTTTGTGCAAATTTGTCCTCTAAGGCAGGGCTCAGTTCGACGACAGCACCGTGGGATGCTCGTTGGTGATACAGTAAACTGCGTTTGGCCTTAAACTTGCGGCCACATTGGCTACATGAGAACGGCCTCTCCCCGGTGTGCTTCATCAGGTGGCGTTGAAGGTCACTTGGTTTGAAGCACACCTTCCCGCAGAACTTACATGTACGACGTACCAAAGACATCTGGTTTCGAAGTTCACGTAAACTACCCAGACCGGGTACTGTAATCCCACCGAACATAGGTGTGTGCTGAAGGGGAGCCAGCCCTTCTGGAAATTGTCCATCAAAAGACAGAGAGCCAGTCTCTGAACTTTGGGAAGTAGTATCATTGTTGTTTTCTTCAATGTCACTATTTCCTGGTAATGGTGATGCAGCATTTAATCCAGTTTGCTCGTAAATGCGAGGTTGATTTTCGTGGTGGACGTTGGATTCATATAACTGCTGCAGAGCTTTTGGGGAAATACTTGCATTTTCTCGGCTTTTCCTTCGATCAATTTCACAGTTGCTTGTGGTTTGCATGCGTTTGGTTGAAGACTCGTCAGTGTTTAGTCCCATTTTTCGCTTAATGCTGGCAGTAAGTGACAAAGTCAGAGCTAAATTTTCAGGCATCGTTTCTCGCGATCCATGATGCAACAGTTCGTGAACTTGAAGGCTCCACGGTCGTTTAAATGGCTTAAAACATATCCTACATTTCATAACGGTTTTTTCAGAATTGCCATCACCACTTGACACGTTGTTCACTTCATTTTCCATTTGCGTCTGGATGTTACGAAGAGAACTGTCATAAAACTGAACTAAAGACAATGGAGAGAACTGAGGCACTCTACTACCCCTTCCTCTACCCCGACCTCTGCCTCGACCCCGACCTCTTCGAATCTGAGGCACTGTAAGCTGACTTAATAATGGTTCTAGTCCTGCAGCGCGGATCTTATTCCGCAGCAATTCTTCTACATCCTGAAACCTGTCACAAGTTGAGTCAGCAGCTACAGAATTATACAAAGGTTCTGTTGAAGCAGATTTTACTTTGTGTATTTCGTTACTTTCTGTATTGACCAATGCATTTTTGGCCTTAGATGATATACAATTTTCGTTGGCACTTGAGGTGGCAGCAACAGAAGCACAGCAATGGGATTTAGATGTGTAGGGCTTCACATCTCCATCAGTTTCTGTAGCACCTTTGCAAACATTGCTGCAATTCTTGCTTTGATTCATGGTTGCATTGTTCGGTTCATCTTGTCCATCATCTGAAAACAAAAAGAAAGAAATGATCACTAGGACACATTTGAAGGTTACTTTTCCACACAACTAGTGACAAAAAAGAAATACCAGTCGAATTATCAATGCTTGGTTGCAGCTTCTTCCAGAGAGTGAAAATTAAGGTGAGAAGAAACAGAATTCAAAGCGTTGTGTTTGAATTCTTAATTTCTTCATCGTTTCAACTATTGTCATTAATTTTTGTTATTTGCTAGAAGAATATGCAAGAAAACAATCGACTGATATTTCTTGTTTTCTACGAAATGAACAACTAAAATGACAATTTTAACAAACCTTAACCTTCTTAAGGTTGGGGGGGGGGGGGGGTAATTTAAGGAAGCACTTAATGTTGACATCTTCAAGTATGCTTTGCACTCTCTTGCTGGCCCCATAGCAGTGGGCTACTGTGTTCCCCATAGAAGGTTGGTGCACCAGCTAATGAATAAATTACAACTGTATAAACTGCCAAAAATAAACGTTTTACCAGTTGATCTCGGTAAAACGTGTGGAGCAAAAGAGTTACCATGGCAATAAACTTGTTCTGGCAAACAAAGAAAAATTATATGCCACTCTTAAATCTTCCGTCAATTACTAAACTGGGGTAATGTCAATATAATTAACGCAACCAGCAGGAGGAAAAAGGTAAAAATAAATAAGCTAGAAACGATAAAAAATGAACTTACTATTTCTGTTGACATAAAAAGAAAAAAAACGAACCAAGAAAAATCATTGCTTACCTGCCTATTTAGTTTCTATAAAGCAGAAGGCTTTGGTGAAGCCTTGTGTACTTAGGTTGAAAATATTATGTCTTCAGAATTTCACAAAATGTTTAAGAAACAAACTTCATCAACAGACTATTACAACTAGTTTGTACGTTTCGTAAGCACCATAGCCGTATTTTTTTTTTAGGGTTGTCTTATATGTGGGGAGTTTGTATCACGGCAATACCAATACGTTTGATAGGAAGGTCATATGATCATTATTAAAACTGTCATAAATCACAGAAAACACACTCACGTATTGACCCTCTCTTCCCATACATGAAGGTACGGGCAGCAAAACGATTGGAAAATTCATAATAATTAGGGCCGCCCAGCAAGTTATAAGTCAGGGAAACCCTGTGTTCTACCATGGGGCTGGAACTATCACCACATAGTGTGATAGTATACAAGTCCATGGTTCCACTACACGAAGATACTAGGGAGCAAAGGAGCAGGAAAAATTTGGCATCAAGGTGTCGGATAAATACAGTTTGGAATGGTCGCGCATGTGTCCATATTTCACCGAACTAAGTTTCTTCAATCAAATTTTGTGCACACTGGCTAACAAACGTTGATTTTCGTTCGCGTCGCTCATTCAATCAGCACATCCCCTTCAGTTGCTCTACCATAGTTAGCGTAAATAAACACAATGAATCCCGAATTGTTTTTAAAAGAAACGAACTGGATAATGATTTCCTCACGGGGATGTAATTTCTTTTAGCACTTTTGTTGCAAGCACTGGCTAATGTCACACGATGGCATAACACGGGAGTGAATGGCATGTTTTGCATCGTGTGGCCTGATCAAACTTGCAAGAAAGGGTTTTCTGTCTAGCGTTAGTTATTCCACCAGGGTTGAAAAATTCATGTTTTTTTGCAAAAAAATCAAAAAATTCGAAATCAATGATTTTTTTTTTTATTAAATAAAATCTACATAATTAAAATCATACGATGTGCGTGCGTGCGTGTTTGTACCTCTACTCCTCTGGAACCAAAGCACCTACAAAGATGGGAGTAGGACCAAATGAAAGATAATTAAATTTCGCTTTTAATAGGCCTATTTTCATCGCTGTAACTTGATATTACCACCCTCAAATAAGCGAAAGAACCAGAAAAACTAACGTCAAAGTTTTTTTTACCCGCATGATGTTTGTTCATGACGTCATGAGGTTCGTTCATGACGTCATAGTTGATTCATGAAACCTCCTCGAGCAAAGAGATGATCTGGAAAAAGGATGCACGGACGACGTATTTTGCAACACACCACATATACATCTTAAAATTGGTTTTGTATTAACCAATGAATTGATGAATTGATGCATGGAAAAATCAAAACAATAGATTTGGTTTTAAAAGGGTGTCAAACATTCGTGTTTCTGAAGCACGGAGGCGCGTGGATTGAAAGAGCAAAGATGAGCGATTTCCACATAAACTAAACCTTTTCAATGTGTGTCTCGCTTTGCTCTATCAATCTTTCATCTCTCACCTTCGTAGGATATTATATCTGACGTTCTGCAGATGTTTCTGCAAGTGAGGGATCATCAGAAAGTGAAGTGATAAGATGCCCATGGAAAAATCTGTACTTAGCAGGACGTAAAGAACAATATCTTAAAATAAGTAAAACAAGAAAACCCATATAAAGTGTATACCAACACAAATTACAAGTAATGTGTGGTACTTGGTGGTTACACCGATTCAGTTACGTTTCTGAGGAAATGTCTGCGCTGATTGAGTGAGCGAAGCGAACGAAAATCGGCGTTTTTCATCAGAAACAGCACTTTTCTGATAAATTGCTTGATCTTAACTTTTTGCTTGACTCCTTGGACGTAAAAAAATAATATTGACCTTCTCTCGAGATAACCAATATCGCATACTACACTTTTATAATATACTTGATCGTTTTTTATGTGGACGGTCTGTCTGTATCATAAGTGTTGCAGCAAGAAATCTCCTCGAGCGCAGCGAGACGACGAGGAATGAGCGAGCGAAGCGAGCGACTCCGCTAGATTTTTTTTTTAAATCGACCAAACTGTATTTAAAAGTTGTGTCACACAGCTGATACAAAAAAAAACTTGACAGTTAAAAACAAATTATTTTAGTAGTAGTAGGCTGCAGTTGCATATCCAAGAAACTTCAAGAGTAATTATGAGAGCTAACTTAGCTAAGTGAGCTATTGGCTATTCTTTCGTACTCAAAGAACTTCAACAGTAAAATCATGAGAGTTTAGCATAAATTCTTGGTACTAGTAGGATATTGTTTTGTACTCAAAACGTCTTCAACAGTAATTATAGCAACTTAAGACCGTTGTTTCATACTGAAAATCTCACAATATTCAATTAGCAGAAGTTAGTAGGCTGTTGTTTCGTACTCAAATTAGATTATACAATAAGTAACTGGCCTATACAATTTAGTAGGCTATTGCTTCATGCTCAACGTAGCTCGACACATGACAATTACGTGAACTTAATCTTTTGAAGAACAATTATGTCGTATCCAACTCCAACTTATAGGTCTGCATCAATCTCATTTTTAATTTTTTTAATGATTTAAATCAATGATCCGCTACTTGAATTAACGCCTTCAAATGCAGGGTAGTCTCCCTCTCCCCCTCATTTCAATTTTGTTTTAGAGTTCAGTTTTAGTTTCACTTTAAGCTAGTATTCTAATTCCAACTTATTTCTGCATCAATTTCAGTTTTAATTTTTTTAATGATTTTTATTGATGATTTAAACAATGATTTAATCACCGATTAAATCGTATTGATTTAAATCATTGCCAACACTACCCCAAAGCTGTCTTAAATAATAACCCATTTTCGCAGCTTCGACGGGGTTCGAATTCCCAACCTAAAGATTAGTATATTGATGCCTTAACCGTCAGGCTATAGTGACTTGATGAAATATTTCCAGTTTAAAATTTAAAAACTATAATAAAATCAGAAACATAACCCACAAGAGTGAAAGAAACCGCCAAGTTTCAGCAAATCAAAGTAGTGATATCCGAACGAAAATGGCTGCCATCAAGTGTTGCGTGGTGAACGAATCCTAATCAAAGAGGGTTCCTCTTACAAAGCAGTGCTCGCATCTCCCCCCCCCCCCCCCCCCAACGAACAACCGCCAAGCTAATCACACCGAGTATTAGATCAAAGTATCAGATCACCATTGTGAAATTCGGGGAAACCGTGAATGCATGACTTTCAGATAATATAGCATAGCCAGTCAAAGGGACAAAGGATTTTAGCGAGCGTTAACCGCTTCAGGTCATCTGCCCGACGCAGCCGCTAATGTAACAATGCTGGAATTGAATAATGACTTTCTTACAATGAAGCCTGACAATTGAACTTGGCAGGCAGACCACTATTGTGTTCCTAATATGACGTAATGTTTAGTTTGATATTACGTAATCGACAATATCCTTCTTCTCTGCCAAATCACTCTTGTTGCCGTGCAAGGAATGAATATTCTCGTCCTTATATTCATTGCTACCTTGCAATAAGAGCTTCATTACTCAACGTGAACTTGAACTTTATTACTCGAGTACTAAGACTCCCAACGTCATCCACGCAAATGTAACAATACAAAATCCCTTAACAATGAAATGCGTTTATTTTTGATGTGCCAGCACTTCGTGCCACCACTGCCGTAATCACCGGGAAATCTCAAATCTTTCAACATTACACTCGTCTCGGTACGCGAAAGTTTATAACACTGCTCATCATCTCATGCTAGCTGCAACAATCCGATCATTGTTCATATGGTTTTATATCCAAGAACGCGCCGCCCACGCAATTTATAATTACGCCTTATACAATTCAAAGAAATTTGTGTTCTTCCGAAACCCTTTTCCAATTTTGAACATCACTGTTTCAAGAAAGGTAGAAGGGCACACGTCCTTATTCCCAGAAGCACTCCATATGTATACGATCGTATTATGTAGATTAGCTTTGCTCGAGGAGGTTACTTTTTGCTCTTCACGTACTATAGCAGAGTAATATTTCATGCCCAAAAAAGCCTACACCTCCTTTAAGGGTTAGATGATTACGTGTTTTATCACTATTCGTCTGTTAGTGTGATCCCAGACTTGTAATGCCTGTACTCTGCATGTGTCAGTTGGATCTACGCTTGAGGATACTTCTTGTTGAAACTTGTATAGCGCTACACCGACGTTCCACACCAAGACGAGATCAAGCAACTGATATTCCTAATGCTTCAGTTCATAGACAAACGACATGCAAAAATTAGGTTGCATACGTTTTTGCCTAATAAACATGTGTAACAAATTTCACTTGTTTGCGAATAGTCCAAGCCTTTGTCAATTCGCAGTAAGTGGCGTTGAAATAATATTGAGGCAAAACCTCAAGCCAATCGATCGATAAAGCCAGACGCATGGTGAAGAAAAACATCAACTTATATTATGGCATAAGATTGCAATGCCATCTTCAGAGTAAAAACTACACTTCTTTCACTTAGTTACCTACATCAATTCAATACATTTCCGTCATATTTCGGGTCTGAAATAACAGTAGGTTCTTATACCCCTTCCACACTGGGGAGAAAGTCCCCTGACTAGCGGCTGACCTTTTCACACTCGACTACGACTTGGGTCCAGAGCCTACCCGACCCCGACTTTCAAGTCCTGGTCGAGGTCGGGACTTGAGACGCCGACCCCGTGTTTCAGTATAGAAACCGTTGGAGCGCTGGCCCGCGCTTTAGCGAAACGTTTTAACTCTTGGAGCGCTGATAAGCAATAGCGAGATAAGAGGGAAAGTAGGAGGAGGGGAGGGGAGAAATCTAAAACGATGACTCCGAAAATGTTGTAGCGAGAAAAAAGATTAACTAAAGTCCGTTCCTTGGACGTTCAGTGTGGAAAGGGGTTTGGAAGGAAGGGTTTTGGGTTTTGCCTGTGGGCACAAACCAGGGCCTGGACCTAACCACCGTGTTCGATGTCCAGTGTGGAAGCAGCTGTAGTGTTTAAATATAAATGAAGTTTCGCACAATGCGTGGTGGGCATACATTAACACCTTTCACCTTGGTGCAATGAGAACAAGTGCATTGTAGCCAAATTAACGTGACTAATACCGATTTCGAATTGGTAAACTCAAGTGGTCCTGGCCGTGCCAAGGAGGGCTGGGCACCGTTTTATTAAGCCGCTTCCACACTGGACCCCGAATGGGGTGTTCGGGGTCCAGGCCCTGACTTGTACCCACAGGCGAAATCAAACACCCTTCCTTCCTTACACCTTTCCACACTGAAATCCGACGTCACAACCAGGTCCAGACCTTAGGTACTCCTCTCGCTGCAACATTTTCGACACGATCTTGTAGATTTCTCCCATCCCTCTCTCGTCCCCTCCTCCTGCCTTCCCTCTATATCTATATTGCTTATCAGCACTCTAAGAGTCAAAAACGTTTCCCTAAAGTGCGGGCCTGTGCTCTGACCCTTTCCACACTGAAACGCGGGGTCGGAGTCAGTGTCTCAAGTCCCGACTTCGATCAGGACTTGAAAGTCGGGATCGGGTCCAGACCTGAGTCGAAGTAGAGTGTGGAAAGGATCAGGATCGGTCCGGACTTTTCCCCAGTGTGGAAGGGGTATTAAAATGCTGGTCATAATTCAGGTATAAGTTAAAATTCTATAAAATACTGATGTGCATACATATATTTAAGTACGTGATGTGCATACTAATCGCACGCTTTCTTATAATCCTCAAGCCAAGATGACTGGGATACAAATTGTTCATCTTACCTCCCAGCTCCAGACCTGTTCTCGAGTGTGCCGGGAAATTAATACTTCTTAGCATTGTTTTGGTACATAGGATTTTCACGATGTGGAACGTGTAGGGAAGCGTGCGATGTACGTGTATGCGTTTATGAGCTCCTGGGAATAGTGTTTAAAACTTATAAGTGCGGTCCTTCCACGTCAGTTCAAAAAATCTGCCAAGCTACTGTCTTGCCAGTTTTTGAGCTCCGACAGTTTGACCGATTTTCCGTACCTCTCGTAATGCGGCGTTTTATCAACTACCAACAACTCGTCCCAAATCCCTATCTAGACCAGCTGACTCAACTTAAATTTCGGCACGCGAGAACTGATTGAGATTTTTTCTGCACAACGGGAATTCCCACTTCTCAGAAACCCGTTTCACAGAATAATTTTTTTCTTCAAATTACTTGCCTCGATCGCGCTGTTTAACTCGCTGCAGCTGAATGTATCAAAACATCAGAAACTGCAATTAGTCACAAATTTCAATACATCCTTAAAGGCGCCTAGATGCAGCACCGTATAATCTTCGAGCAATATACAGAAAATAGCGGTAAATTAAAAATGGAACAACCACCTTCGCAGCAGCGCCGCGGTTTTTATAACTACAACAAGATCACATGACCCACTTCGGCCTGTTGGATGACGCAGAATCTGGAACGTGGATGCTGTGTTTAGAATATGGGCAAAACGCTATCGAACTGGTTAAATGTTAAATTTTTAAAAGAATATTTTGATTACGCGAAACGGGATTCTGCAAAACAGGAAAATCCCATTTCACAGAAAAAACTTGATCAGTTATTTTCTGCGAAACGGGATTTTGCGAAACTACAGTTGGTCGTTCATATCAAAGATGGCGCGACTAGAGAAGATGGTTCATTGCAGACTTCCGGTAGTACTGTCTTTTCAACGCTTTCGAAGCACACTGAATTACACCGTAGTATGACGTCATACGAGTTGTTTCTGCCCAAGCAGCCCGGACAGCTACCGTGCGATCCGTTTGGCAAAGCGCTTCAGCAAATAGCTTACTTGGCTCAATGCTGACGTCACCAGTAGACGTTTGGCACTTTGCGAGCAAACGGGACGATCGTAGTAGGAAACAAGATGGCTGGCGTTTTTATAAAAATAACTCGTTTGGGAATATTTGGGCGCTTGGTAAAAAAAACACGCGCGCCAGTTGTTTTCCAGCGCTGTACAGACGATGTAGATTTATTTGGGATGTTTGCAGTGAAGGGATTCAGTCTGGCAAAATAAGCAAACAATTAACAATTACGAAATATGTTTCAAAATGTGTGACTATGCACGTACTTGCGAACGATGCACTGACTCGCTACACACGTCAGTAGGTAATCAAGAATTGCAACGTTATTTTTTGAAAATTCGTTTTATAAATTAGTGTTTCAGCGAGCACACAAAACTAATTATCGGTATGGCGTCTGTTAGTCTCAGTAGAGTCGACCGTTAGGCTGAAAAATTAGCCACTATCTCACGTTCTTCGATAGCGTCCACGTACAGGGGAGCGGCCATCTTGAAGCTAAGCCAAAAACACACCAATTTTTTTGCTTCACGTTGCTTCAAAGCACTTTCTCAGCACCTGCAAACGGAACAGTCATGAGCGCTTCAGCAAACGAAGCGCTCACGCAAACGGGACAGTGATTCTGATAAGCGCTGAAGCGCTTTGCCAAACGGAACCGTGCGATCCGTTTGCAAAGCGCTTAAGCAAATAGCTTTCTTGGCTCAATGCTGACGTCACCAGTAGACATTCGGCACTTTGCGAGCAAACGGGACGATCGTAGTAGGAAACACGATGGCTGGCGTTTTTGTAAAAATAACTCATTTGTGAATATTTGAGCTCTTGGTAAAAAACGCGCGCGTTAGTTGTTTTCCAGCACTATGAAGGCAACGTAGATTTAATTGGGCTGTTAGCAGTAAAGGGATCCAGTCTGGCAAACTACATAAACAATTAAAAATTATGAATGTTTCAGAATTTGTGACTATGCACGTAGTTGCGAACGATGCACTCACTCGCTACATACACACGTCAGTAGGAAATCAAGAATTGCAACGTTTTTTTTTTTGAAAATTAGTTTCATAAATTAGTGTTTCAGCGAGCACACAAAAATAGTTATGGTATGGCGTCTGTAAATCTCAGTAGAGTCGATCGTTAGGCTGAAATATTAGCCATTATCTCGTCACTTCGACAGCGTCCGCCGTACGAGGGAGCAGCCATCTTGAAGCTTATCCAAATCCTTCTGCTTCGCTTTGCTTCGAAGCACTTTCTCAGCGCCTGCAAACGGAACAGTCAAGAGCGCTTCAGCAAACGACGCGTTCACGCAAAAGGGGCAGTCACTACGTTTACATGGCCACTTCGAATGAGCTTCAGAGCGATGCGCATCGCATCCGTGTCGCTTCCGTGTCGCCTCCGTGGGTCTTGTAAACACCCATTCGTGGCACTTTCCCCCAATGCGTTTCACGGAGGTGGTTTCAGAATCCGTATCGCATCGTCTTTGTGCATGTAAACACTCGCAATTGCATTGCGCCGTTGGAGAAAGCATGGTAAAGATGGCGGACATAGTTACGGCATCTACGTAATTTGTGCTGGTGCCATTCGAATTTTAGGTAAATAAACTGATAATGAGTGTGCATGACTAGGAAGACCACTAAGTTTTAATTACATTTGGTTACTTGGGTCTATGCTGACCTAGTTTAGAACATGCAGGGGGTAGAGAGCGTGGGACTTGCTCACTCTTTGCCAAAGGGAGGGCAGGAAGAAAGGGTTTTCCGATCGCACTGGTCGAATCACCTTCCTTAGCGGATTGGCCCTAATCGCTATCTTTCGGCTTGTAAACAGGTGCCATGTTTTGATGCGCATTTCAAAGCGCATCGCTAAAATGCGCTTTCTTGTGGCCATGTAAACGTAGTGAATGAATCTGATAAGCGCTGAAACGCTTTGCCAAACGGAACACACGGCTAATCAGTGAAGCACGTGACTAGTGGATTTACAAACAACGCAGTTCTAAAAAATAAAATCTATCTGTTTACATTGTTAGCCGAAGTAAAAAAGCAAACTATAATAAACGGAGATTCAGTTTTTTTATGAGTTTCTGTTTATAGAGTTTCCGTTTCAGTTTATCTGAAAGACGTGCGAAGAAGTCACTAGTGGATTAGCGGAGTGGATGACTAGTGGGTGTTGCCTCGTACCCGCAACATGGACGCCTCCTTCGTTTAATCCTCGGCCTGAGCCGGATGTTAAGTTTGTTACATAAAATATGGTCTATTGGTGCTTCTTGTCCTACAAAAAAAATTGTTCTTCTTTGGTCCATATCGCTGTTAAAAGTCCGGCAGCCGGCACAAAAACCCAAAAAAAAACTGTCTGCACAAAATGATTTTGCGCAGAGATATTCTACAATATGTCCGTACTCCAAAACATAATGATGCCACCTTGGCACCCTTGGGGAATTAAAGATGGTGTCAGAAAATGGCGATGGAAAACAGTTTTTTGCTTCTAGCGTCTAAACCGCTCATCCGATTGAAAATAAACCGGTTAAAAATTATGTTTAGAATAAAATTTCCTTCAAAAAAGGTTGTATTCATATTTTTTGTAAAATTAATCCTTCTTGCCGAAATTTGTTATTTAAGCAATTTTAGGCCGTTAACGAATGTTACATATACAATTCCTGACTTTAAACAGCTGCAG
>JAHWFP010201424.1:0-15848 GCA_023313725.1 Lithobius niger | reverse complement strand
CGATATCGGATGATACCTCAAAAACTAGTGGAAGGATTTTCATGAAACAAAGTCTGAATTGCATAATATATTTTTCTGCTGAATATTGCATGTCATAATATAGAAATATAGCATACATCATAACGATTAATCCAGTTTTTGTTTTATTCAATTCTATCCAGTAATTTATGAGATATATTATTAGTTATCAACTCGTGTTGCTCGCTCGGCCAATTATATTTGGCTACTTACCAATATGTGTAATACGTATAGAAATGTAGCTGATATCATAATAAGCAACCCAGTTTTTGTTTCATTCAATTATGTCCAGTAGTTTTCGAGATATCAACATTTCGGTCAGTGTCACATACATTAATTTTGCAACTTCTTCCGTATAACGAAGGCGTTTTTTTTGACCGGAACTGTACCTTTAACTAGGCTTACTACTTGGTTGGTTTTTTTTTAGCTTTGCTCTAGTCCCTGGGGAAGCATTACATGCTCTCGGTGCTTTGAGTTGTAGGCTATTATTCTGAATTGCATTTCAAAATCTAAGGAAGCCTTGAAAAGACCATTTTATTTCAAACTAAGCACCATAAGAACTGCCAGTTGACTTGGTCGCGTTAAAAAAAAAATCTGCTTGTCCGATTGCCATCCAACAATTCTGAGACAGCCTGGTATGAAGCGGAGCTGTTCAGAATCCAATTATTCGCGAAAAAAAAGTTTTACTTGGCTCAGCATAGAAGAGATTTTGCTGAATGGGTTGCCGTGGCTGGTGGGGGAAACTACTTATTTCAGGGGAATTTACTGCACTTCGAATCACGAGCAATTATAGTTTCACAAGGTTCAAATTTTTCATTCCTATGTTTGAAATATTACTTCCTCCAGTGAATGAGCAAGGGGGAAAAACGGTTCTTCCTATATTTTATCCCTTGGGCCAATTTTTCCTCAGGTGTTAGCTGACTTATTAGCAACTTTATTTACTTCAGTTTGGGCAATTAAAAAAAAAAACTCTTACGACCTGATAAGTAGTTTTAACTAACACCCCTTTACCAACATTTGCAAATGTTCGCACATAAATTAAGACTTAGTGATGCTCGGTGCGAAGCAGAGCAAATGAGCTTCTCATCTTGAGCTGATGTCTGTCCATCTGAATCCACAATAACTTATTACGAATTCATGGCCGATTTGTTTCACATTTTCCACCTGTGATCTCCACCGTATTTGTAGATATAAGTTCGTAAATCAATAAAATTGTGCAAAGGTATTCGGGGATTTTTATTTAAATATCAAAATTAATCACACATTATTATTCATTATTCAAGGTATAATCATGATTCAAGGAAATTAATGTCAACTAAAATAATTATAAAAAAAAAAAAGACTCCTAAATGCGCGTGCATCATGTCGTTCAATTAATAATTGGAGACCAATGACTGACAAATTCAACTGATACACCACGCTTCCGAGGGTATCAACTTTGGTAATCCGGTGTACAAGTGTTTGGCAATCCACAGTATTCCTTAGTAATCATCAGGTCATCTTACTATTCCAGTGGTACTCTGTGGTAAGCTTCTGTAATCCGTGGTATTATCAGGTAATCCAAGGTAAGCTGTTAGGAAAGACATGTAATCCAAAGTTTCAATGTAATAATCCGGTAATCCAGAAGTTATCCGAAGTAATCCAGCATCTGCAGTATTTCTTATTCAGTAATTCAGTAAATCTAAGTATTCCTTGTAGTAATCTGGTAATCTGAAATATTCCTTGTAGTAATCTAGTAATCCGAAGTATTCCTGGTAGTAATCCAGTAGTCTGAGGTATTCCTTGTAGTTCTCCAGCAATCCGAAGTGTTCATTTTCGTAATCCGAAGTATTCCAGGTAGTAATCCAGTATAGTCTTGAAGTATTCCTTGTAGTAACCCAGAAACGCAAGCTGTTATCATCTAGTTTCAACCATTAGATGTGGGCGCTTTACAGCTAAAGCGGACAAAAACGCATGTTCTGCATCTTGTGAGGCGTGTTGTCCCACCTAGTGTAGTTGCAGTTATTTTTGTTTAGGCACTTAATACTCGGTTGCATATTTTTGTATGGATCAGGCCAAAAAAAAGTAGAAGACTGACTGCAGAAGATTCACAGCAGCAATTTTCCTATTTTCCGGGCGATTACTGGGATGAAGTTCGCGAATTACTAAGCTTTTTGTCAGTTGCCACTATTTGGGAGTAGATGACGAGACTCACACAAATTCACTGATGTGATTTGCTTGGCCAATTCCCGAACAGACCTTGAAGAAATGAAATGGGCCACTCATGGCGGCCATTTTGTCTAACTCCCCCACCTAACTCCCCCAGCTAACTGGCCATGATATAACAGCTAATAAGTCAGCTAACACCCGAGGAAAAATTGGCCCAAAAGATAAAATTTGAGGAAGAACCGTTTTTTCCCCTTGCTCATTCACTGGAGGAAGTAAGATTTCAAACATAGGAATGAAAAATTTGAACCTTGTGAAACTATAATTGCCCGTGATTCAAAGTGCAGTAAATTCCCCTGAAACAAGTATTTTCCCCCACCAGCCACGGCAACCCATTCAGCAAAACCTCCTCTATGCTGAGCCAAGTAAAACGTTTAAAGTGGAAGGTATTCGCGAATAATCGGATTCTGAACAGCTCCGTTCCATACCAGGCTGCCTCAGAATAGGCCCGGTTTTGCAGCCTGGTTTGTTTTCTTATCAGGGTTTAGTCTTTTGACTTGTACCGTTTGTGTACGAGGCAGCTAACTAGCATAGAAACTCTTGTTGGTCTTGTTATAAAATTACTGTGTGATAGTAACCAATTAATTACACTAAACATAGGTTGTTGATTTTAAAAGAAACAGTTGAAAATTAAATACGATAACACTGTATTATCTGTTTTACTGAATATTGGACACCCGTTTGCTGGACACTCATCCCCCAACCAAAAAAAGAACTGCACTGTCGGTCACTGAAAACAATGTTTTATTTTTTTCAACTGAGTACGATTTCAATTATTTTTAAGTCCCACGTTGCAAGAGATAAACGATACTATTTTTACCCGAAAGCTGGGGACAGGCAAACGGGAACAATACAGCCCACAAAAAGTACATCGTATTTACATCGATATCCTAAGCTAATTGTCCCGTCAGTAGAAAGCAAATTACACTTTTTCAGCTAAAATTATCCAACTACAATTACTTTTCTTTTTTTACGTAGCCTACTGTCCTACGTCAGTGCAAGTAGGACGAAACCGCACCAGAGTTGTTGCTACATGGGGTAGGTATCGTTATCACAGAACATTTAGACAAGTCACGTAATATAGTTTAACATTCAAGCATGCCTAAAACAACTTTTTCTTCTGTCCACTATATTGGTAGAATGTGAGCTCACATTCAACTACTTAAAACGTGGTCCACGCACCTTCCCTGCAACCTTCTACTCCTCCGCCACTACTAACCCAAAGCATGCCTCAACACAGGCAGCCGTGACAGAATGTTGGGAAGCGTGGGAACTTGGGCGACCCTGCGTTGCCAGGATGCAGTGGAGGCCCCCAGCAGAGGACAGCGGCCACCCTCCAAGCCAGAACTCACTTGACAGGGTGGGGGTGGGGTAGGGTGGGGGAGCGATTTCTCCCGGCGTCATGAACTGGGCTATATAGTAATGTAGCTCAGTGGTCACGCTAGCACAGCAACATTATCACGAAACAACACCTTACGCAGTTCACTACAACAGAAGAACATTATTGTTCCCGTGTAGAAGGATTCACCCTCTTAAAAGAGGGAAGTTCACCATTTGAGATACTTATGCCACCTGCCGTCCGTCACTTCGTTGCGTCTTGGAGCAAGCAAAGGAACGGAACAATAAATGAATAAAACACTCCGCCATAGTGTCGGACTGCAGTGGAAACCAGTGTGCGGCAATCTAAAGGAAAATAAATTCACTGCAGTGTCCGGATCAGGACAGAGACAGCAATCCGAAACCTAATTAGGCTACTATTAGTCTTTTTTTAGTGGTTTGTAGGGTTGTTTATACTAGTAGTTTCTTCGCTATAGGCGTAAAAAATAATATTAAATGAATAAATAAACTTATAATACGTTATTTCCTTCCGATTCCACAAACAGTACTAATGTTTTAACCAGATTTGGTATGATGCTCCCAGGCACCGACCGGGAAACCACTCAGTGAGGGCCCTATTACCGTGGGGCCCTATTACCTCTCCCTCCTCCCCTACCAATTCCACTTGAAATGTTTGTCAATTAGTGTTAATGGATAAAATTGTGATGCATTCCATAGGCCAAAAAAAATTGTTACACACTGTCAACAAAGAAATATTTTTTTTTCAGTGAAACTATTTTTCGAACTCTTTACACAGGCTACCTTAAATAAGAAGTTTCTTCCTGAGTGAGTTGAGATCCAGATTCTACAAATGATTTTATGATAAGATCATTGTCCAATTTCACCAAGCTTACTCTTTCACAAGTCTATGGTAGTAATGATTGTTCCATTAAAAAAAGTATTAAAAAAATCTCAACTTTTTTTTTGGGAGGGGGAGGATTGACGGGCCCCCCCCCCGACGGGGGGGGGGGGGCCCCCCCACGGGGCTATTCCCGATTTCCCGGTGGGCCAGTCCGTGCCTGGAGGCCTCCCTACACTGGGCTGGATAAACACGCATACCAACATTAAAAAAAAAAAATCTGTCTGATCAAATCGGATCGGATCCGAAATCTGGGTTTCAACTGGAATTGATAAACTAACGTTGTCTCCTTATAGCCGCTCGTATATTTTCATACAACGCTCTCTACAACCCAAACTATTTGCTCTATGGTTAGTTTTAGCCAGTTTTAAAGATAGGGTTAAGTTAACCCTCTCTTGCATGGTGATGCGTTAAAGCAACACGCCATTTCTCGGTCAAATAACAGAGCCCATGACACAGCACGAGCTTTGTGAAGGGGAGGGAGACAGGCCACTATCCCCGCTTCCTAACCAAGCGAATGCTGGTTCGAATCCCAACTTTCAATATTGTACTTAAAAAATCAATTACAATTAATTGATTAATTAAAATTAATTCATGCAACAGAGGGTTAAGTATGTGGCTAGTTATAAAAAAAAAAAAAAGGTTAAAGGGTTTAACGAGCGTTAACCACTCCTGGTCATCTGCCCGAAGCCCTAAGGCCCTGTGGCTAGTTATAGTTAGTTACACAACAATGCCAATCAGTAAACGCCAGCTGTGACGAAACAATAAAACTTTAATGCAACGCGAATAAAATGCCAACCACGCAAACAACTCTTGCGCTTTTTTTGAGGAAATTTGGAGAGGAATCATTATTGTTATTACGAATTATTTTATTTAATGGTCTGACCTCAGCATGCCGAGGCAAATAGGCAATGGAATGCTGAGGCTGCTGCATAAAGAATAAAGGCTGCTGTAATTAAGAATAAATGTTCTGAATGAGAGCTGGAGACAAAACGGAAGGATAGGCCTATGCACTGCATAAGCGATTTTAAGTGCTCGTCTACTTCTTTAACAAAGTGCAGAGAAGAAAATGGTATGCCAAATTACCACTAGGCCTATTGGAAAACAAAACCGAATTCTTAATTGAACCTAATCATAACGGGAAAGGAACACGACTAATCCTTCCTGTAAGGTTTCAGATACCACAACGTAGCCGTTATTAGTCCACGTGAAACCTTACAGCTGTATTTAACTATCAGACATGTAAATAAAATTAAAACATTGCAACTGCCCAAAGGGCACTGGCCATGAAAAGGGAAGAAGAAACTTTTTTTATGGTTTTATGTTAGTTTACAGTACAGTCGAATTTTAACTTTAAAAAATGCAACGATGAAGGACCCTAATTACATTGCTTCGATTACCGAATAATGCAATTTTGATAGGCAATTAAGAGTGGATTTCACGAGAGTTATATAAACACTTATCTCTATACACATGCCTACTTTTTTTTTGGCTTAACAATTCAGTACACTGTTCTTCACTAATCACTAGTTAAGCCTTCTTGTCGTTATCACCATATTGACGATATACGAAGATTATTTTTTTTTTTTACCTCTTTTCAGGGATGCTGTTTCGTCAAGAAACAGGCAGACACTAATCATTTTATTTACCATGTTCAAAATAAAACGGGGATGGTTTCACGTAGACTAAACATTCCAGCAACACTGTGGTATTGGAAACCTTACAGTAAAGCGTATTCGTGTTCCTTTACTGGTTTGACTTCGGTTCAGTAAGACCTTATGTTAAATTAAATATCAAAAGAAATTCGTTTTTGTTTCAACACTGAACTTGAATTAGGGTGATGCCTAGAATGGCAACGAAACATAACTTGGAACGATTGAAAATTCTCCTCCTTGGAGTTTTGAAAATAAACCATGTATAGCATACTTCAGTATTAGCTACCAAAAACTTTTACAACTCAGTATTATCAAAAACGTGTAGGCTTGGCAGAGTGGGTGTCACTGGAGTTAAGATGTGGTTGGGGAGTGGTGGCCCTAAGCCCCTCCCCGAAGTCTTGGGCCCCCAATGCACTACCACCCCCCCCTCCCCCTACCCAAAAAAAATCAGGCATTTCATTGACGGTCCCGTCGCCCAGAAGGTAACATGGCTGATTAGGCTTGATCACTCAGCAAGGCAAACAAAACGAAAGAAAAGCAGACGGGGAAGAGAAGATGATGTCAATTTGTCTGTCATCCTTTTAAGTGCTGCCGTAAGCATCAGTGCTGGCAACAGGGCCACGATTATCCGACTTCCCCAACACCAGACTGCAGTCCAGCACTGATACTACGTCCGCCCCCAGTCTCTGAAGGTTGGAAGATCACGAGTCAGGTCCCAGGCAGGGCCGGATTAACAGTGAGGCAAATGAGGCAACTGCCTCGAGCCCCAGGTAGTCTAGGGACTCCCCACAACTATTTAAAAAAATTTTCAATATTTTTTTTCAAATGGCGATGTCGTGGTTATATCATGTTTGTTTATGCTAGATTAGGTTTTGTTAAATTTATAGAACTAATTTCCTTCTTCTTCAACAAATAAAAAAAACTGAATCTGCTCAGTGGCTGAGTGACATAGTTTACGTAAGGTGCAAAAGAGTACACGCTATCCATCGGCCGTCAGGTAGTGGCACAGACCAGGTACAGCTGCGATGCGTCGCGTTCTGTGTTGCAGTTAAAGATTTTTTTTTAATCGTACTTTATTATTAAACAGGATTGCCACGTTTCGGGATCCAAACTCCTTTGACTGGAAAAGTGGGTCGTATTTTACAAAACGTCTCGAATTTTTATTTTTAACTGTTATTCGGTGCAATCGTGACGTTACATGTAACCGCATGTAATGTAGTATCTTTACATTCGCGACTGCACTGGACCGAACAACAGTTAGTCACTAGTCAGTATGACGTTTTTAAATTTTTTTTCGAAATAAAATGACATACTTTTTCATTTTTGAGATTTTTTAAATCTAGAAACGTGTTCCCCATTTTTGCTTTAAAAAAAACCTTTTGGACTTTTATTAGAATTTTCGGGCTTACTTTTTTTATGTGCCACCCACATACACCGTCTATATTGCGACGCTCCCCCCGATACAAACTTATGCCTCAGGTCCCACAATGTCTTAATCCTCTTAATCCGGCCCTGGTCCAAGGGGACCAGAATAAAAATAAAACTTAAAAAGGGTGATCAGTGTGTTATCAGCGCACCGGCCCTGGATAACGATGGGCCTTGCAAATTACTACCATTTTTAGTCGTCTTTGAGACCTACTGACACGAAAAGGGCTCAAAGAGCAAACGAAAATAGAGAAAACAAGCAAGGTTTTTGCCCTACGGGCACAGGTGCACTAATCCCACATAAAGACGGAGCCCCACCAAACATTTGGAGCTATATGCCCCCATCTGACCTCTGGGCAACCCAGTCAAGAGTTATAAGCAATCATCCCACTTTGTATTGGCGTTACTCATTGAGCCCTATAACATCAGTAAAACATCAGTAAAACTCAGCCGGAGCCCTTCTGTCTTGGTTATACATTAGTACGCGGACAAACTGTCTTTTTTTTTTTTTAAACATGCACTTGAATTGATAGTTTTTTCCGAGACATTTTTTCCTATATGAAGTTTCATTTTTTTGGTTTTTTTCATGAACACAGACAAACAAAAATTGACACAAATTTGGGTTATTAGGACTTGTAACGAATGATTTATGCAGCACACTTTTTTTTAAGCTTAGTATTATTTTGCTTGTCAGTCGAGACGATGGGGTAGAGAACGCATCCCGGCCTCCAAAGCTGTTCCAAAGCAAGAGAAGTTAATTTGTTTTTTCCTTACTAAAGTTGTAAATTGTTGAACAGTCACCGGCTCATAGTAATAGAACGGTCACAGTTCTATTAGAGTAAAGTTAAATAGGAAGGCCTCCTCCCCCAAAATAACAATGGTACAGCACGGAAAGTTATGCTAATACAGGTGATGCCTCGTTAACGGCTAACTAGCCGAGTCGCTCACTCATTCGGCCACGTCTCGCTTCGCTCGAGGATATTTCTTGTTGCAACACTTATGCGAAAACGAACAATTCCACACAAAAAACAAAGAGTCAAATAATCAAGCAAATGATCAGTGTAGTACGCGTTTTTCGTAAGGTTCGTTCAAGAACAAACGGTAACTGCTCCTAATCTTTTTTTCTTCTCTTTGTTGATACTCATTCGCCACGTTTAATACGATTCACCAGATTTATTTTCGCTACTGAATAAATATTTTGCCTACTACCTACTAACTGTGTTTAGGAAAAAGTACTGCTTCCGATGACAAACGCAGATTTTCGTTCGCTTCTCACTCAATCAGCACAAACATTTCCTCAGAAAAATGACTGAATCAATGTCACCACCAACAATTACTAACAGTATTTAGAAAAAAGTGCTGTTTCCGATGACAAACGCTGATTTTCGTTCGCTTCGCTCACTCAATCAGCGCAAACATTTCCTCAGAGACGTGACTGAATCTGACGTGACTACAGATTTTGCTCATTCGACGTCGTCTCGCTGCGCTCGAGGAGATTTCTTGTTGCAACTCTTATGCTGCTGTCCGACGCCTCCAACAAAAATGACTAAACAGGGCACCACAGCATACCTAATCATGCTCATCTTTCACCACAATGGTACTGGATGACTACACGTGGAGAGTTGGGCACATAGTTTAACGTAATGGCTTTACTAATTGTTACTGAGAACAACAATTTGGTGACTCGCTCCTCGTTGGTCCGTTGACGCCTGACTATTGTTGATGGACGTTCCAGATAATTAAAAAAAAAACTGGGCAACAATCATGACCTCGTGTTGAGGCATTGTTGGGTGATTGTTGCTGATTGTTGCAAATGGTCATTTTTCGTTAATTTCGGTCATTTAGGACCCAGCTCGGACTTTAAAAATAAGCCTACACAACGAACAGATTAATTTCCTTTCTTTTCACAACATTAATTAAAACTTATTTATTCGAACAATAATTCAAAACTTTGTTTTTTTTCCTCTATATGCCGAGTCTGTTCCCACCCCCCCCCCCTCCCGCAACCAACCCCAACAACACGTTGCTCAACATCAAAATAATCAGTATCCTTACAAAAAAAATTAGACCGCAACATCAAAATAATCAGTACTTGCACGAAAACAACTAAAAAGAAATTACAAAAAATGAAACCGCAACAAAAAAATAATCAGCACTTGCACGAAAACAACAAAATTACAAAAAGAAATTAAACCGCAACATCGGAACTAATTTTTTTTAGAATTCACGTCGATTTCCGCGTCACAAAGTTTTGACAACCAGTCGACACATCGTTCTAAAACATTATTACCGCCTCTTCATTAACACGTGTTAATTAATATTCCTAATGCATTTAAAATTCGTAGCCTATTTACTCCTCCCACCCAACATGCAAGCCCAGCAATCGACTCACCGCATAAAACACATGTTGGAAAACCATGTGGTCATTATCCACATGGCCGCATGTGTCTTAATAACAGGATTTTGTAGGCTCTCAACACGTTTATTACAGCAAAGGCCATCGTAAGCGATGGGTGTCAAGATCGGGTTCCCATGACACTGCTATGGCCGGCACAAAATGTCTTCGCCAATGCCCATTTGTCCAAGGAATGGGGGAGAAGGGAAGACGGGGGGCGGTGAGGATGATTGGGGCGGCAGCAGAATCAACCCACGCGGGCACGTCCTTGAACGTGCGTGACGTTTCTGAGCTGCGCATAAAAAAAAATAAAGATTACGAGCTCGCGTTAGGTAAGGACCGTTAAGTCAGATTACATATTCACGTACAACAGTCGAATTAAAAAAAAAAGGACGAAGGCATCAAATTAGTAAAGAATATGATCTTGATCTTATAAGATAATCACTATCGATTCCAGCCCGCTGTGGAATTTGTCACGCGCATTACAACCCGCGTACGTCACGCGTGCACGAAGCTTCTAAACACAGCCGTCACAGTCTTGATGGGATAGCAATTTTGCCCGTGAATCTTATTCCATGTTCACGAGAGTCATAAACAGGACGATGCTTTACAAGATCGTTACAGCAACTTAAAATTGAAAGAGCCACCAAAATAAGAGGGCCAGCAGGCTTTATCCATAGGAACACAAGTGGCTGCATTTAGTCCCAAGTCGCATGCGCGCACGCGCAGCCGAGCGAGAAAAGAAAAAGTTCACGCCCCACTGCTAAGCAAACCCGAGCCCTCCTTGAGTTCCCTTCCTTTCCCACGCTCCGTAATTCTAACTCCCCACTTACCCGTAATATGCATTGGTTTGTGTTGTTTCCTCCTGGACATTCTTGCGTCCTTACACCATCTTTTGGAAGCTTTTCCTGGCCGAATTCATTGAAGACATGTCATGTAAACACACACAAATCCCAGTCTCCGTCGTCTCATAGCGCTTCGGTTTTCGCTCTCACTCGCCGCCTTGCATCGCATGCACGCACACTCCCACCTTTCGAGTGGGAGCATGGGATCTTGGGACAGGAAATGGCAGGCCACACAAACCAAATACGCATGCCCAATAATCTCAAAGTGAAACTTCCGGTGCACGTTGGTGTGGGAAAGGTCCGTGCACGAGCAAGAAGTCACTCGTGCGTCAAGTTTTTGGGGACTTGGTTATTTCGTTCGTTTCACTGCACTAGTTATTGATGTGTAGCGATAAGTCCTTTTTTTTACCCTTCTTTATTATTTTTTTTTTATTATGTTGTGCAACCTTTTTCTTGGTGATTTGGGTAAAAGCTTTTCATTAAAGAGGCTATCCTCCATGTTGACTTTCCTGTTAAACACGTTTTTGTTACATTCACTCAAACTTATTATAAATGCTATTTAGTCAAAGTGCTGCAAACGCAATTTTTTTTATTTTTTAAATTTTTTGTAGAGAGCAAGAAAAAGGGTGAGGGTAGGTCTTCTCAATTAAAATAATCGCAGTGACGGCGTCTTTTTGAGCCCGAAAAAACAATAAGAAATACCAAAAAACACAAACTAAGAAAATTAAAACCACACAACACTATAAAAATAACGAGTAAATTCTTACACCTTAAAAAAAAATTAAACTAAATAAATAAAATTAAAAAAAAAATTCCTAAAAATAAACCAAGAAATTAAATACAGAAAAAAGGGGGGAAAAAGGAAAGACTTTGTTAGTACAAAAGGGAAAATTTATTTATCACTTCGGTAAAATAATTCTTACGAAAGAGAGACACACTAGTAGCAACTTTAATATTTTTTGGGATTGAATTACAAATCCGTGATATTTGACCCGCTAACGTCAAGATACTTATTCTTATTTCAGTCCAGTTAAAACTTGTGTGGTAGTTTGAAGCATCATGATTACGACCATGAATTGTTTAGCGTGCGCGGGGGGGGGGCGACAGATAGCACACCTGAAAACAAGAGTGGGCCAAGAACATTTCTATAGTTGGCCGCATTAGGCACTTTTATTCCGTCTAATTCAACCTGAACGTAACGTTAGCTTCAATGCAGTCCACTTTTTTTTTTTGTAAAATACGCCCCACAAACAAACAAAATAAATTAGGCTGCTGCACATATATTGCAAAGCTGCCACAAAACCTTTTATTTATTACGTTGCTTTTCGCGATACATTGGTCATCACTGGACAATTGGACTCATTCGTAATAAATTAGTATTATAAAAAAAAAACTCCTAGGCGTATAAAATACGGAAGTAAGCCTTAAAAAACTTACCTCTAAATGAGTAGATATCAGAAAAAGACATGTAAGCCATCAGCGTCCACTAATACGTGTAAAAGAATCTCCAGCGTCCCAAAAAAACAAGCTGGAGCTTCTTTTACACGTATTAGTGCGACGCTGCTGGCTTACCTGCGCTTACATGTCTTTTTCTAATATCTGTCTCTTTAGAGCTTTGAGTTTTTTAGGGCTTAGGGCACGTTTACGCAACCACTCGCTTTTGCATTCTCGCAGCTAGGAGCTAGAAATCACCTCAAATTCCAACATGGCGGCGGTTTTATGTCTGCCGCCTCGCAACGAAAACAGCAAATAACGTGGGTTCAGAAGCGTTTGGGAAAATTGTTTCGTCATGAGGAATTCTTTATATTATTGGCACGTATTATAAGACTGCAAGTATTTACTCAAACGATGTCGAATTTAGCTAATCCATTTAGCGTTGTTACCATGGCAATCTCACCTTTGCCATCGCGATTTGAGTTCTAGCTGCGAGAATGCAAAGGCGAATCGTGGCATAAACGCGCCCTTATATCCGTATTTTATACGCTTAAACGTTTTTAATACTAATGTCTATTTCTTTCTTGTTCCAGCAAGAATAACAAGGAAAAGAATACTGCAATCACCTTAAAATAACTATTATAAGAGAGCCTTTTTAATACTCAATTTTAAGCTATAAAAATTGAAAATCGATTCTTTAGTTCCATCTCTATAAGTGAAAATCGGTTCTTTAGTTCCATCTCTCTTTAGTTCCATCTCTATAGGTGAAAGCAAACTTTCCCCAACAAGAAGAACAACAAGAATTTTGTAGTCAAATTAAAATAGCTTTGAAAAGGCCCTAGGCCTTCTTCATACATACATTTTACGCTATAAAACCTGAGCATAGGTTCATTGGTTCGATCGCCAGGACAGCTGTTACTGGCCAGAATTAGGGCTAATCATGCACATCGAGCTGAAAGCCGTGAAATCATTTGGTACACACGTCATTTCTTAGCTTATAAATCGAGCTAGCTATGGAACCCCTCGAGATACCCCCAAGGCCCCTTCCTGTGCCCCCACCTCACTCACCTGTATGAGGTTATTGACCAGCAAATTCTTGCTGATCGTGCTAAAACATGAATTGGTTCACAAGTCATTTTTAGCAGTACAAATCGAACTAGAATTTGTTAGTCATCAGCCTCTTGGAGAAGACAGGGAGGGTGTATCTCATGTAGTTCGATTTCTACTGCTACAATGCATGTTTTTAGTACGTTCAGCAAGAATTTGTTGGTCATAGGGGTGCACAGGTTGGGGGAGGCTTTGTTGGTTCGAGTTCTACTGCTAATAAGAATGACTGGTGTACCACAATGCTTGCTTTTAGTACGATCAACAAGAATTTTCCGGGTACCAGCCGCATGGAGCGGGAGTAGCGTGGGGAGGGGGTTCTGAGGAGCCTTTGGGTATTTTACGGGAGGTCCATATATAGTTTGATTTGTGCTGCTAACAATGACTTGTGTACCAAATTTCATTCTTTTAACACTATCTGCAAGAATTTTTTAGTCAGACCTCAAGAAGGGCCAAGGAGAGGGGGGGGGTGCATTGGAGAGTATCTCGAGGGGGTGCCATAGTTATTTCGGTTTGTAGTACTATAAATGACTTGTTTACCAAATTTCATGCTTTTAGCTCGATCTGCAATAATACGTTGGTCAAACCTCAGGGAGAGGGGCGGGCCTAGGGGGATATTTCATGGGGGGTGGGGGTTCCACTGCTGGTTCGATGTGTACTGCTAAGAATGACTTGTGTGCCACAATTCAAGCTTTTAGCTCGATGTGCAATAATTTGTTGGTCAAGTATCAGAGATTGGACACAGGGGGGTGGGGGGTGCTGGGGGCTCCTTTGGGGTATTTCATGGGGGTTCGGTGGCTGGTTTAATTTGTGACACTAAGAATGATATGTTTACCAAATTTCTTGCTTTTAGCTCGATTTGCAAGAATTTGTTGGTCAAGCATCGAAGTGGTGGGGGAAGGGAAACACTAGGGGTGCTTGGGAGTATTTCAAAGGGAGTTCCATGACTGGTTCGGTTTATTCTGCTAAGAATGACTTGTGTACACAATTTCATGTTTTGCCTCGATCTGCAAGAGTTTATTGGTCAAACCTCAGTCAGGGGGCATAGGGGGGCACTGGGGAACCTTTGGGGGTATTTCGTTGGGGTTCCATGACTGGTTCGATTTGTACTGCTAAGAATGACTTGTGTACCAAATTTCAAACTTTTAGCTCGAATTGCAATAATTTGATACCCAGGCCTCAGGCAGGCACTGGGGCCCTTGGGAATATTTCATGGGGTGAGGGGTTCATGGCTGGTTCGATTTCACCGCTAAGAAAGACTTGTGTACCAAATTTCACGCTTTTAGCTTGATTTGCAAGAATTTGTATATTCCACTTAATGGCCACTTTCATAAACTCATCGAAAAACTCAGCGCTGAAGTCCCACCTCATTGTAGCTGATGAGATGGGACTTCAGCGAGTTTATGAAAGTGAAAGTGAAAGATGGGACTTCAGTGAGTTTATGAAAGTGACCAATGATTTCTGCCCAATGCTCTACAGTAATGAATGCTCTGCCGACGAGAATACTGCAGTAACATTAAAATCGCGTTCAAAAGGCCCTGGTCGTTGTCAAAACATACATTTTAAGCTATAAAAATTGAAAATCGGTTCATTGGTTCGATATCTAGGTGAGAGCAAAATATGTAGCCCATTTGGCTTTCCGTCACAAGAGTATTGTCGTCACATTAAAATAGCATGCAAAACGCCCACGGCCATGTCCATACCTACGTTTTAAGCTATAAAACTTGAAAATTGGTTCATTGGTTCGATCTCCAGACGGGGGTAAAGAGTCCCAAGAAGAAGAACAACAACAACCTACAGGCCATACTGTAGACGCCGAACGGTTCGATTGTTGTCATTAAAATTTGTAATGGGGTCAAATAGTTACGACACGACCCCAAATACCGAATTACGTTGGTCTAAGTCAAAGCTGGGAAAAATTATAGGAGTTCAAAGTTTGACGTTTAACATGGAAGTTCATGATGAGGCTAACATGAGGTAAAAAGGTTCAGTTTATTCATTTGATCTCAGTTTAGCCTGCAAGTTTATTTTTATTGTTGTATTTATTTTCTGGTGGTGACCCGAGTGTTGTGGTCGAGGGGGGAGTAAACTATTGGGGGGGGGGGGGGGGGGCATGGCCCACCCACGTGAAACCTAAACGTGTCAGAAAGAAATAGAACAAAGAAATAGAAAAGGAAATTGACTTGAAGTAGTTTTCGAGCGATTCTGAAATCAAATAAATGTATACTAAGAAAGACAAACGATGCCTGGAAAAGGAAGGGAACCTAGTGAAAGTTGTGATCACCCCAAAATATATTTGTTCCAGGCAAAAATCAGTAACCTAAAATTAAAAAAAAAAATGACGAGGCATTTTTAGTAATGATTCTCTTTTTGAACAGTTATTTATTTATTAGTATTAAAAAACGCTTAAGCGTATAAAATACGGATGTAAGCCTTAAAAAACTTAAGCTTTAAAGGAACAGATATTGGAAAAAGACATGTAAGCCATCAGCGTCGCACTAATACGTGTAAAAGAATCTCCAGCGACCCAA
>JAHWFP010201423.1:34252-65452 GCA_023313725.1 Lithobius niger | reverse complement strand
TACCCATAAATGTTGTTCCATTCGACGCTCAGTCCGTCCGCTGCCATCGATTGCCTGTCTGGGTACGGCGACACGAAGTGAGGGAGTTGGGCGTTTGCCCTTGTAGCAAACAAGTCCACTGTCGGTGTGCACCAACGGTGAAAGAGGACCCAACACACCTCCGGGTCGAGCCGCCATTCCAGCGGAATTTTCTCTTTCCTCGACAGCTTGTCCGTTAGCACGTTTAAATTCCCCGCTATGTGCCTTGGTTGGAGTGTGATCTTGAACTCCTCGCAAGGGATGAAAATCCGGTGCACGTCCGTGCAAAGAGACGCCGATCTCCCCCCCCCCCCCTCTCTTTAGGTAGAAAACTGCCGATGTTTTGTCCGAGAGGACCGTCACTGAAGAACCCTGCAGTTTGCGTGCCTACAGTATTAGGGCATGCCACACTGCCCTTAACTCTAACACGTTGATGTGTAGAAGACGTTCCTGCATCGACCACTGACCGATTGTTCTTCTCCCACGGTCGAGCCCCACCCAGGGAAAGACGCGTCCGTGAATAGCAGCCAATCTGACGTTGGTGCGTGGATTGGCACTCCTGCTTGAAGGTTGCCCCTGATTGTCTACCAGGTTATGGCTTCGATCGGCGCCCTGCCCAACCGAATGAAGTCCATAGTGGTGCCCATTCCAGGACCATAGTGGTGCCCATTCCACCTTCCGCAACCAGTGTAACGGGCGGACCCTCCACGACCACTTGGGAACCAGCGTCGCACAAGAGTCCAATTTGCCTATAATACGTGACAGTTGCCTCGCAGAGATGCCTTGAACCTGGAGAAGCTCTCGTACTGTCCTCATCACTTGTACAACTCGTTCGTCCGACGATCGGATACTGAATATGCGGGTGTCGACCCATGCCCCCAGATAATCGAATTCCCGTTGTGCACAAGACTCGACTTCACTACGTTCACAGCTAATCCTAGTTGTCCCATGAGTTTGATGCATCCCTGTGTGTCTCTCGACAATTGATCTCTGTCCTGATTCCGTAGGAGCCAATCGTCTAAATATGCATGTGCATATATGAGGGCACGATGCAACACTACAAGCACTGATTTTAGCTGTTGTCTGCCTCCAGGCAAAACACAGATGATTTCAAATCGGAATCAGATGACAGCAGTTATGATGATGATTGTAGGTATACAAGAACTAGCAGCTTAAAAAGGCCGGAAGAAGACGAACGCAAATATAGTGTTTGTGAAGTGTTTGAACATAGAGCGTACTTAATTCCAACATAAGGTAACCCCAAGTTCAAAGTGATTCGTCGCACAGTTTCTTTTGTTTTGTGACAGCCGGTTATTTGTAGAAAACAATCTTTCATCTGCTGCTACTCTCAAGAGGAGAGCAGTTTGGAGTTTATGGTTAGGGATCCATGAGTCTACAACACTGTAATGCAAGTGGTCACACATTTTACCAACCACTGACGGGGGTACCACGACTGTAGGGTTGGGCGGCATATCGGTACCAACGGTGTACCTCCGTACTGTTTGGTCACAATACCCAACGATACTGTCAATCTTAGTGAAGGCAGTATTATACGAACCAGAGCCTTTGGCTTTCCGGCTTTACTTCTGAAGTGCATTCATCAACGTATTCCTAGTGGTCTTCATTGATCACATAAGGTAACTTTATTTCCTGCAATCCGTTAAAATGTCTCCGTCATTTGTTTACATCGTACTGTGCAGCCCCTTGTGTGAATTGCTGTAGGTTTCTCCATATTGTAAGTTTCGCCGTATTGTTGAAGCAGTGTAAAGAAGATTTACAAGGATGTTTTGGAATTTACGTTACTCTGAGTATGAGGATCGGCTAGGCTCGCTTGGACTGGAAAAGCTTGCAGATCGAACACAAAATCTCGATCTAATTTGTGTCTTCAAGCTACTGCGTGGAATTATTGACGTCGACTGTAGGCAGCTCCTGACTCTTCAGGTGGATAGGTTTGCTGGACCTCGTACTTTGTTTCTTCGGCAATGTCGGGTGGATATTCAGAGGTTTTGCTTTGGTGTCAGAGTGGTCAGAGCGTGGAATGCTCTACCTGAAGATGTCAGATGTGCACCCTCCCTTGGTGTTTTTAAACGTCGCCTGTCCCTGTGCAAAACCATGGGATAGTTGATGGCTTCCACCGTCTTTTTTTTGTCCACCTGGACTTTCGTCATACTGGATTCATCTTATTTATACTTAATACTTGTTTATACTTACTATTGTTCATCGGGAACTTCCCAAAGTGCTGGAACCTATCCTGTAATTATCTTGCGGTTTACTTAGCTCAGTGTGCTATCATTTTGTGAGTGTGATGCTTAGCACTCTGTACACTAAACCATTAGGAAATATTGAGGTTAGGGATTTTTCACGAAGCATCATTAAGCCTCCTTATTGTGCACCGGCCTTATCTACTCGTCATTTGAAGTATTGAAACAATATAGCCTCGTTACAGCATTTGTTACACGTTAACTTAAGTCTTAACGACATAATTATCTAAATTTTAACCATGCCAGTGTTCTACACAATTTTTTATAGTGATGGAATGTTAATAAATGTTAAAAGGGTAAAGTAAGTTTTCACACATCCTTCCTTTCACAGGATGATAAGGTGCGTTAATACCAAAACACCACCACTTTAATTTTGAACCCGTGCCTCTCCTGTGGATACCAACCTCTCCCCCACCTCCACACATGAAAGCGGTAGCAGGATACAAATTTTGTTTTTAATTTCCTTGTAAACTGTAGAAGAGTAGCCATCAGAGACCACCGGGGATTCTGAAAAAATGTTGATGAAAAGCCGGCATTCAAAAGAAGCTGCATAGTGCATTCCTAACAGATGACATGGTAGGCATAACGCCCTTATCAGTGATGTTGCTGCTGAAAATGTCATGCAAGATATTTAGATAGACAATTATGGAAAAGCACCAAAGCACCGGGAGTACGTAAAGTAAAGCGAATAACGTTTACATCTATGAATCAACACTTTCTTGAAGTTTCGGGTCAGTTCGGGTCCATTATCAAGTCACATAAAAATAACACATTTTTATATGATTTTACTTGTCTGAATGTCAACAAGCTCATTTTACCGACATTATATTGTTCCAGACTTAATTTGTCTCAGAAAAAACAGGTAACCGTTTGTCAAAGTGATAGTTGGAAGACATGACGATAAAATTACTACTCACTACCACCAAGGAGAACACACTTGTTCACGATTAAATTTTCCTTGTTGGAGAACGGAGAAACTAAATTTCACCATGTGGATTTTGAAATGAGTTCTGTTGCGTCGCACCACACATCTCACTCGAGCGTTCAATCTGGATTGCCCACTGTTTATTCAAGGCAGCTCCAAGCTTGGGCCTGATAAGCTACTTGATGTTGCAGTAGTATGTTCATTAGCGGGATCTTGTTCGCTGAAAATGACTGATCGCCAGCGATTCTAACGCTCTGAAGTGGTGGTCATTTAACAAATTGTACGAAGAAGGATGGATGTTTCTTCCCACGCAATCTCACGTTCAGTGCGTTTTGAACGCACTGTAATGCCTTTAGTATTTTCACGTGTGTTTGACTGCAATCACATGCACTTTTAGATGGATAAAAAGTTTCCGATGTGTCTCTCCCACATATGAAACATTGCATGACTTGTATAGAACCCTGTACACCACACCCCTCATCATGATAGGGGGGACAGGGGGAATTCCACCTGGCAGGAGGGTGGGGCTGGAGGGAGGGTTAGCAGCACTACTTTCTCTTCCTCACTACTAGTGTTGTATCGATGTATTGCTCTTTCTTCTGACGAATGTGCTAAACGACCCCGACTTGAGAGCGTTAGTTACTAGCAATCAGTCGTTTTCAAGTGAACAAGATCCCACTAATGAATGTAGCAAGTCCTTGCTACTCCAAAATCAAGCACCGCATCAGGCCCGAGCATGGAGCTGCCTTGGATAAGCAGTGGGCAATTCAGATTGAATGCCGGAATGAGATCAGTGGTGCGACGGCACAGCGTTCATTTCAAAATCCACCTGGTGAAACGTAGTTTCTCTGTTCTCCTGCAAGTAAAATGTAGTAATTTTCCTTCTTCCTACGTGTGATTCTAAGGAAGATGACAGTGAACAAGTGTGTTCTCCTTGGTGGTAGTGTGTAGTAGTTTTATCGCCATGACTTAACATGTTTATATTTTTTATGTTTATGTTATTCAGGAAATTTGCTTTTTTGTTGGTATCAATCTTGTAAAAACCTGGTAGCAGAACAGTCGGAAAAAACCCAGATACTGCCCAACACTAGAACAAAGTGGTCCTCACAATAGGCAGCTGTTGATACAAAAGCAAAGGTTCAATCTTCTCCGTAGAATATTCAAACTTAACCGATCAAACGTCTTCCGCATTCTGTGGAAGACCTGTCAGATTTATCCTGTAGTACAGCAATTTTCTCTGTGCCTCTCAGCAAACAAAAATAAGCAACCTGATGACAGAACTTCCTCGACTTGTATGACTAAACAACTTCTAAACTCTATGCCAAGAACAGCAGAAAGGCCGCAGTTTTACAAGAAATGCACTTAATTATGGTTTGCAAACTTCTTTGATCCTTGAGTGGTAAAGAACTGGAACATGCTACCAGACGATGCCGTCACTTTTTGGCAGAATCAAAGTGTTTAAAAATCGTCTAAATTGAATTAGTAACTTTTAACAAACACAAAGGTGGACTACACAAAATGCTATATAAACTTTAAAACATTCAGGTTCGTAGTTTGAAATGTGCCAGCCATCGGAAAAACGAACCAAAATACGTGAAAATTTCAAAACCAAAGGTAAAAAAACACCTTGGCGAATTTTCGATGGTCCAATATTGCTGGGGATGGAATTCCTGGCTGTTCAACACCACGTCCGAGAGAAGGCCGTGCTGATGAATATCCGGGGGACCATCCAACCCAGCTATCAGGTTCCAGCTCCAAAATGAGCTGAGAGACGATCAAGAAGGAGATGGAGAACCAACCCAACTAAGTTTGGATGCCGCGATGTGGGGGTCGCTGTTGGCTTATTTCCAATTTTCCTTAATATTATTTCCAGCAATTTATGTCTATTTTTTTCCTTTATTTCTAGTGTATGATTTTTGCTGTTGGCTTATTTCCAATTTTCCGGGATAAGAAAGAGCAAGATTGCCCTACGAATATTGGGGGCCACGGCCAACAACCACCGAATTTGAATTCCACAGGAGACGTAGACAAGAAAAAAACGGTGTGCGTTGCCTGAAGAAGATAGTCGGCTGTGAATTCCATCTTCAGCAGTATATGGCTATCGAAAATTCGCCAAGGTATTATTATACCATTATTTTTTTTAATTTTTGCATATTTTTGCTTCTTTTTTCCGATGGCTGCTATATTTCAAACTACGAACCTAGGAATATACAAACTTAATAGGTGCAAGCCAAAACAAAGAACGAAAAAATCCTTACCTGTCTGCAAACACTTGAAATCTCAGCCGTATTGGGTACCCCATCTTCCGGATTTTGATGGTTTCGAGCATGCCAGTGTAGCGCAACTGTTCCAGAACTATCGCCATGTCAAAGTTCATAGCAGCTTTTTCATTGTTGGGTTTAATGCACCGCACAAACCATGGATTACACCTGTACAATAAGCAGTAATAATGTGTCTTAACTACAACTATATCAATTTTAAACACAAGATTATTGTTACTAAGAGCCACCTGATAAGCACTTGGCAGAAATTTAATACCGCTACGTTTGTACTTACCTTGCCATATTTTCAACCAGTGCCAAGAGCGAGTCATGAAACCGGGCTGCTACAGTGGGAGTTCTTGGCTTCATTGTGACGAATCTACCATTGCTGCGGCTGATGGTTTTCGCGGCTTCGGACATATTTCGTAAATCCATGAACATTTTGGAAATCAGCTACAAGAAAGAAACAAAACCAAATGTCACAATTAAATTCTTTTGTATTGGGCCAACCACATTACACTAAATTGTTTTGTCTTAACCGACAGTTTGACTTAACCGAGTTTGAACTGTTAAAACGGTATTTATTACCTACTTTCAGCATTGAGAAAAAAAACCCAACAATATCATTACGCTGAATAAAGTGGTTGAAATGGCAGTTATGCAGTATGGGCTAATCAAGACCAAATGAAATTGCCAACAACTACTTACCGGTACTTTACTGCTAATCATCAATTCTATGACATCTGATCGCAATGTGTCCCGATTTTTGTCTAAAAAGCCTTCAACCTGAAACAAAAATCTATACAATTAAAACTAAGGATGCATACATTTACATACAATGAGGGTTGTATAAAAATTATGTGAATTCTTAAATTAAAAAAAATTGTTAAAAAAATATGTATACTTAAATCTTTTACTAAAATCTTATTTATATTCCGTACCTTATGACAGTTAGACGACTGTTGGTTTATAAGGTACAGTACATTGAAATAAGTTTAAACTACAAAATGTATACTTGAAATAATGTATTAAAGTCAGGCACCGTTCTGCATTACAATTCACTGGACTGGTGTGACTTGCAGTCAAATCAGCAAACCAGTCCGTGATTTTATCACCTTGGAAATTGTTGCCTTGCTGACCTTAAGCTATCATAAACATAATGGGCTGACCCCGTCAAGGTCATAACTAGTGCCAGCGCTCCATTTGATGGAGAATGCTTGCAGGCCGTAGGCAATGAGAATGAATACAACTGAATACAAGGGTGTGTAACACGCAAAAATCGCTGTAAATTGTATCAAGGTAAATGGAAATAAACCAAACAATGAAAATGTCACCACAATGATCACTGTAACAATTAATTACAATAAACTGACAGTAAAATTACGATTGGTGGCAGATTTGTAACTTTGCAAGTTTATTTGTTGGGCTAGTAGTACATTACGAACAACTGGTTGACCAAACAGAAACACGGGCAATATCATAGCCATAATGATTAACGCTAAATTGAATGCAGAAGCCTATCGCACACTGCTTTCCAAAACCAATAAGCTAATTCATCAGTCTTGGAGACGGTCTTCGGTCCACACTTGAGGTCATGTGTGTTATTAAGCGTTACAGCAGCCATTCAGATCTTCAAAACTACAATCAGAACTCCACAAATTCAACTGTGTGTCCCAAAATATGCACGAGGTAAGAGCTTATCGATACACTCCGGATGGATCATCATGCACGTCGAAAGGTGATCTCACTTTAACTTAACACTTTTGGAACGTTCTGTTGAGTGTGTTCATAGTTTGCTGAGTATTGGAGCTGTCAAGCTGTCTCCAAATATAGTAAGTTGAGTTTTGATGAACTAGATTGGTGATAGTGAGGCATACAGACGCACTCCTAAACTCCAGGTTTAAACTATAAACATTTACCACTGTGGGGAGTTATTAATTTTTACTAAGGTTTACCTACATTGATATTGAAAAACACCAGCGGGAAGCTTGTAGCTTTTGATGCTGGGAGGAAGTGGGAAAAAAATACCAGTTCTTGTAAGCAAACTGAGGGGTGATTGTCGGCAGGAAGTATACCTCCTCAGCCGCATTATTTTCGTATTTCCAGCCGGCTTAACAGAAATTTCGGCTAAACTACGGCTAGCCACCAATTTACTGGCCACAACCGGCTAACAATAAATTCGACCGGCTGGCAGCTAATTTTCTGCTAAATCGACCGAAATGAAGCAAAGAGTATGAAAGGTGAAACTCGCTGCACATAAAAAAAATGACGAAATGTGAGGAAATTACTATTTTTTTTTTTGGGGGGGGGGGGGAGGAGACATAATGCATTTCTGGATGATTAGCAAATGAAAAAAAAAAAAGGAGAACTCGTGACGAGAAAAAGATCTCTACCCTCAAATTATAGCATTTAAATAAAATCCAAGCCACACCACGTGCATGTGTCCCGACTTTCTTAACACGAAATCAAAAGTAACCATACATAATAATAACCATACCAATATGTCGGGGACACGTGACGTAGATGTTGTTTGTCGCGGGTCTTACCGACGTACGTTGCGCATGGGGGCAGAGCGTAAGATCCACGGATGGTGATAACGTAGAAAAGCTTCTTGACCCCCACGAGCCCAATCGCCATAAAGGCGTCGAGGTCCGTAGATACGGGGTAGGGCAACGGTAAATACGAAATAAACTTATACCATTTATTGGTGGTCCAACACTCCTTCTTTATTTCCTCCTTTGGTGGTATGACGTTGGTCCCGGCTGATTCAGTACTGTCCGTCGCTTGTCTCTTCACTTGTATCAGCATAGATTAACATATGAAGGATGTGCAAGTATTTGTCTTTCATAATGGAGTTGCTCACCCAGGAAGAACTAGAAAAACTGTTGGGAAGAATCCACGTCGTCGTCTCTACTTCCGTGGGAAGTCTTTGGCGTCTGAAGCCAAATTCCAGTCGGCTAAAACATAGGCCTAAACTGGGCAACCATATTGTTTTCCTCAAGAGAAAAACTGACAGGCATTTTCTCTCATCAAGGAGCTGAGGGGGCAACAATTAAAACAACCTGCGTAAAGCAGTAAATCGTCCCTGAGTATAACAATCTGGATATCATTGTTACTGGCTAACAGTGGTAAGCGTGTAAGAGACTTAAGAGAAAACGTTGTTACAATGTGTTATCAACAAACTGCAAGAGTAATGCATGCTTCGGCCGAAGACTATTGTTGTTAAAAAGTATTGTTTACACAAGCATTGTCTTTACTTAACAGCTCAAATGTAACGCCGGCGTCGCCGATCAAAAGCACAGCGATGAGCATTAGAGATGCTGTCCCCACGGAACGTAAAAGGGAGCTAATTAAGTGGGAGAGGGGCGAACCTTTGAGGGGCTAAACGCTCCCACACAATACATGGCACCAAGAGCCTGATGGCACTAAATAAGATGTTGGCAAGAGAACAGTATTAAAAACTATGAAACATAAGACCATCGAGGATTTTGCCATTAGAATCCAGTTGCAAGCAATTTTATGATTTGTTTAGTGTTGTTTTAATGTATCGTAGTTTAAAAGTTGCGGCTTCAGCCGTATTTTTTTTGGCGGCTATGCCAGGTGGCGGCCGAAAAATATTCGGCTGATGTTCGGCTGACTGGTAAAAAAAGTGGCGCGGCGGCTAACTGAGGCAGCTGAGAGGCATAGCAGGAAGGTATCAAGTTTGGCCTTGAAGGTATTGGTGTTTGGTGCAATGACGATGTCTCTTGGCAGACGGTTCCAGGTCCTGAATATATGGAAAGAAAGGGAGAGCTCATGGTTTTTGGAGGTGCAGAGGCATTGAAAGATCTTATGCCCGTTGTTTCTAGTTTGTGGGTTGTTGTTGACGATAAAGAGGGGTTTATTTGTGTTTGAAGGAGAGTGGAGGTGGTTGTAGGAAAAGATGAGGTCAACTCGGATTCTGTGGTATTCAAGGGTAGGGAATCGGAGAGCTTTTAAGGCATTCAGCGTAGGAGAGGTGACGGATCGAATGAACTCATTTCGTAGCACTTCTCTATAGCCTCTCCAGTTTGTCGCAGTCCGATTCAAATAGAATCCACCATCCTCGAATTAGAGTATTCGAGGATGTTGCGGATGAGGGAGTGGTAGAATAAAGAGAAAGTATGTTCGTCAGAGGAGTTCTTGATGATGGCAAGCATCTGATAGCTTCGTCTGGCAATGAGGTCATGTGTTGTGAGAAGGTGAGTTTTTAGTCGACGAGCACACCGAGGTCTTTCTGGATATTTGAGTGTTTAGTTGGGGGTCCTGCTATTTAAAGTTTGAAAAATAAATCTGAAAATATGACGTCACTTGTTGTTAATGTAGCCAAATTGCAAATTAAATGTCCGTCTTAACAAGGTAGAACTTGCTAAAATGTGTTATAGATGGACATTTTATTTGCAATTTGAATCATGGCTTTCTTGTGTTTTGTAACTATTTTTACTTGCTTCCCTTGATAACGGTTCCGAGATGATCCGAAACATTGAGTTTTAATGTACATTTGTGCACTTTCCGCCTTTTACTTTGTAAGATTCTACAAGTGCTTTTTAAGTTTAAGAACTAGATAAAATGACACAAATTATCGTACTGCGTTGTAGCAGAACATCGTGTTTTAGCAGACTTGTGCAAGTACCAGGACACAAAGTGCTTCACCAGCGTCACCAACAGTGACATCATTTATCGATCCTGAAATGGTGAATGATCAAGTGCAATATTTCTTCGCCACCCCAAAAAGAAAGATTATGTTTATTTTTCAATGTTCCAAGCTCTGGTTCATATTGTTCATTGCTTCACCTTTCTTAACATTGCTGAATTATTATTGCTTGCTTCTTTCTGGAGTACAACTTATTGTGAAAGGAGAACTACAGATAGAAGCAAGCAATAATAAAGATCAAGCATATGAGCAATATGAAGTTATGAACCAGAGCTTGAAACATTGAAAACTAAACATAATCCCTCTTTTTGGGGTGGCGAGGAAATGTTGCACTTCATCATTCACCATTTCAGTATCAATAAGTGTTTCCACTGGTGGTGAGGCTGGTGAAACATTTTGTGCCCTTGTATTTGCACAAATCTGCTAGAACACGATGCTCCGTTACAACACAGTACGATAATCTGTGTCATTTTTAACTACCACAAAACCGGACTGGTTTCAGCAAGCGAACAAGCAGAAACTACTTCTGGTCTGGAGCTCCATTCTACTGAATCTTAACACCCACATTTAGACCTATTAATGGCAGTTGATCACTTGAAATCAAGCTGCTCTCACCCACATAGATCTCTAGACAGACTGTTTATCCAGTCGACTGGTTATGCGGGGCTCTTGTTTGGGCTCATCAGTAGAGAAGAATCTAACTTGCCCAGACAAGGGCAAAACAGTCTGTCTAAAGATCTCTGTGGAAGAGAGCAGCTTTGTTTCAAATCTGTGTCAATATAGTGTCTACACTGCGCTATCTAAAGTCTTACTACGTTGTTGTTGAATGATGTTATCGAACTGATGATAAAAAATGTTGGAAAATGCTGTAGTATTATTGTAACATGCAACTATGTAGCGTAAGCTAAGAGTGTGCTCCCACAGAATAACTTCTGTCAATTTGGCTAGGAAACAAAATAAACCCTTTAACTTACCGAGTACCACACTTGTCCAGCATAATGCTTAACTCCAAATTCCATTGATGACATACGAGGCCGGCTGTACAATTCATTTAAAGCATGGTTATAATGGCACTTTTCTAGGAATGATACATCTGTGGCCTAGACAAAAAGAAACAAAGGAAGTATGTTAATATTGTGTTCACTTTAATACAATAAAGTGCGTTCCAGACTGATAAATGAAGTTACACCAATTTCTTAATCCCAAAAATTGATATGGAACTATTCCTTTTCCAGATCTAACCAATAATCTGAATGGTTCGTACCATTGATTATTCTTGCCGTTAAACATTGTTTGTGTAGAGCCAGATCTGGTCAGATGTGGGTTTTTTTTTTAATTCTATAATTGGGGGACAGGTGTAAATAAAATTGGAAATAAGTCGCAAACAGCTGAGGAAACTTTTGACAAATTATATAAAATAAACAACGTGAGGAAAATTTCAAATAAGTAGTGAGGAAAAATGTGAAGCTATATTTACCCCTGCTGGGCCATTCATTCAGAGATACCGTTCCAATATAATACGCATTATTAACACACATAGAAATGCAAACAGCATGGTATTAATCCGCCCAGGAATCCATGCTCAGGCAGCTTCGACACTCCAGGCCAGCCACGGACCCCAAAAGTCCTGCACCACCGTACCCGTATAGGGTGGCGCCATGGCTTCGGCTGGGAGAGCAGCAAACCTACAGCACCCATATAGCTGTCTGAAAGACGGTTCTTTTCAACCTGCGAGGCAAAGGCACTGGGCCATCGACGCACAAACCAAATCAGTAGGCTACTCCAGCGTCACGAGAATCGCATGTCGGACTCCATCACGCAACATCTTCTGGATGCACCTTCCAACAGTGGAATTGGGGGAAACACGTAGACACGCAAATTGCAACCCTAACCAGGAAACGCTGAAAGCTTCCACTCTCTCCACCCCGGGCACCAGTCCGACGATGCAAAACTGCCGAGCTGCGCCGTCGACGAACAAACAAATCAATGTCAGGCTCCCCAAACCTGATGCAGAGCGCTCGAAAAACCTCCGGACAGAGCTTGAAGTCGAAACCATCCCAAAACCGCCTTGATACCTATCCACTACCGAACAGCAACCCAGGGGCAAACACCGCTTCCACGATACGCTGCAGTCGTTCCTGTCAGATCCATAGCTCCCGGACCACCTTCGTCAATGTCGGGTATCGAGCACCCCCTTCCTTGTTCACATCAGCGCCCACCGCCATGCTTTCTGACAGGACTGACACCGCAGGTTTTGCAAGGAGGCCCCGGAAAGACTGCACTGCTTGTTGAATAGCCATCACCTCGTTAATGTTAATGTGGAGTGGGAGCTCCGCCGCAACCTGGCGACCCTGGGCCTCCCTCCCCCCTCTCCCCAGCCAGGCCTCTCATCCAACGTTAGACATAGCACACATCACCATCTACCGACTGCACCTTCGACTCCAGCCACAGCCTCTGATGGAGCCGGCGCCCAGCCTCTCCGACCACCACCTAGTCCCGTACGGAACTTTCTGACAACCGACCCCCGCCGGGCCCGGGACCACACTAGTAAAACCGCCTGCAAAAACCTGACATGCAACTTTCCACTCCTTAATGTATACGCAACGCTCTTGGCTAACCCCAACATCCGTCGCAAGACTGTCATGGCAATCACGGGCCTCGACCTCATACTGCAAACGACGCACAACAAACCGACCCGCTTGCTGTGCGGCAAAACTGTCAGCAAGTCTGACCCCAACTCCACGAGAATACCCAGAAACAACAAACTGCTCGTGGGAACCAGCACACTCTTCTCGATATTAGGTGAGAAATCTATCCGCACCAGGGTACCCAGCATCCGTCCCACACATAGGCACACACAATCCTCAGAACTGCCCAGAATGGCGAAATCGTTGTTACATGTAGGCAAACACCAGAATACCTTTTAACCGAAAAAACCTATGCACCACAGACACAAACGTCATGAAAATAGCCTAGGCAGATGCCAAGCTGAACAGCATCACTTGAAAACGATATACCACACCCTGCCTTGAGAAGATAAAAAATTGCTGTGCGTTGACCGCCACCGGTACAACACCGACAGAAATCAACTTTCGTCATGAACCAGCCCACCTCAAACTTCTCATCACAGTGGACAATGCGTCTAGCACACACACGCGTACTTATGCATGTACACGCGCAGCATGTACTTGTTCAAACATGAAAATATGCACATACTAATTCAACTTCTTAAGATTATACGAAACGAGCCATCCGGCTTTCCCACCGGAAAAAAACGGTGCAACTAAACCCACCGAGCCATTCTCCACTACTTCAATCACACCCTGCTGGACCATTTCCTGCAATTTCAGCTCAATTCTCGGGTCCGTGTACACGCCCTGGCAGTGCGGAAGAGGCCACACCTCGCCCACCGGCAGCATACACTGCAAGCCTAAACTCACATCCTGAAGAATACCAATCACCCGGGGCGACGCCCCAATTGTCTGCCAAGGCTCTTGCCGCCGTTCAACTACTCACCACTCTTCCATCATGTCATGTTACACACAACATCGTAAAAATCTACAGAAAACAACGACAGCTTAGTTTAGTTCCAGTATCTTATTCACCCCAGTACGCATGTACGCTAGTGATGAACTACTTCCACCCTCGCACGCATGTGCGGAAAACGTTTCACCTCCGCACATGTTTGCGGCCTTTCCAATGATAAACTCTGTTCGTATTCTTACGTGGTTGTACTAATCTTGCATTGTCCGTTTGCCAATGAAAATCACCCAACACGAAGACGTTCTGTCAATCATCTGGCCGCCGCCATCTTGTCTTCCTCAAACTCTAGCCTCAACCCAGGCTACGACGTTCGTTCCTAGCAACCGAAACCAAAACACACGCTTTCACAGCAAAATGCTAGTTACATTGTTGAAAGCTTCCTGTACAACAACCCACGAAGCAAGCCCCAAAAGGTCCAAGTACTTCCCAAACCGCTCGATGCTAACTAAACGACCTTTCGCACCAGCGGCAATTTAAAGAGAAGTTTAAGGAAGGTGGGGATGGGTGAGTGTTGGCACGGGAGTGGGGTTCGCATACTTTTCATAAATTACGGGCGTACTTTCGCAGCGTTAAGTAGGTTACAAAGCGCCAATTGGCGAGAGGGAGATACCATAAGTAACACAAACGAGAAGGGCTCGATGAAGGTGAACTTAAATTTTTGATTCATACACTTAATTTTCCTGGATGTTTTGCTAATTCCCCGAATCTCCACGATTTTTCCAAAATTGTAAATTTCCCTAACCTCAACAGGTTTTCAAGACGGCAGAGGTAAAATATGTTTAAAATAAAATTTTACGCCGTGCCATGAAATGATAAAGAAAAGTGAAAAATCCAGGGGACTAAGTAAAAAAAATCCTTTTAAAAAAGCAGTGTGAACGAGGGCTTACGTTCACGCCAATATAAATACCCCATTCTGTGAATTTATATTGTCCCACATGCAACTACAGCATTAGTCTACTAAACATGGGGCCTACGTCAACACTAAATGTTAAAACTTAAGTATTAAATGCCCGTAGACAGAAGGGGGATGGGGGGGACATTTTGTCCCGGGCCCCAGTATCCGTGACCCAAAAGTAGGTGCTTTGACCCGTTCCCGGTTCTAGAAAGGGAATGAAAAGGGATTGGAGGAGGGGCCCTGGCCAAGAATTTTGTCCCGGGCTAACTACAAAAAAAAAGTCACACGTTAAAATGCTACCAGAAACATGCACAGCCTACCAGTAATGGTGTTTACAATTTAGCTTAAAAAATTTACATAAAACACTTACCTTTGGAAAGTTGCTTTCGTCATCTAGTAAGTGAAGTAGACCAACAGGCTTTTTGGAAACCAAATTGATAACTGGCTGATTGTCTTGAAATGTAATAATCTGCCACTCGATCTTTTCTTTGGCATATTCTTGCTGTTCCAACTTAAAAATGTGTTTGTTGAAGTAAAACTGCAAAGTCTCATTGGCATAATTGATGCACAGCTGTTCAAAGCTATTCTCCTTAAAGTCCTGCAAGTATAAGTAGTTATACTTTATCATGTTAATCTTGAAACATAATCTTGGGATTATAGTATTATGAAGCTATAATGTTTCACAGCAACGAAAAATTAGGAATGTGTCCAATACTTGTTGTTCCTTAACTTAAGCGGTTGAGTTAAAAGTCAAACAAAATATCATTATTTTTGGGCAATTTGCTATCTCGTGAAAGACCAATACAGCAGACATGTAGCACACTAGAATATGAAGCACAATGATGAAGATGTAATAAAGACAGATAATCACATTTGAAAAATAGGCCTTCAATTCCTTTCGCAGACTAGAGGTTTATTACGAAATTACTGTTACAATCAAATTATACGTAACTTATTACCGTAAATCCCCGCATATAAGTCCTGGGCTTATTTTTGAATTTAAGCCCATGCTCCGGATATAAGCCCATGAGCTTCTATGCAGGACAATGATTTTATGGGGGCAGGTGTCGACAATCTTCTAAATGCCCCAGTAAGCGAACCAAATTTCCCCGAAAACATTAATCAAGTATTTGTTTCCTTTGCCATTTTATTTTATTATGTAATTTTTTACTTAACCTATTAAGTCTGAGGAAAAAATATTGCGAGGATTTTTTTTTTCTTCTTTTATGCCATAATAAGTTTCCCAAATAACCATTATTGTCTGTAATTAAAAAAATTAATTGGCTAAGTATTGTAGGGATAAAGACATATTTTCCATCCAGGGCAGAGGAATGGAAAATAAGTTTTCATTCCAAAATACCGTCCCGAATTAAACTGCAAAAATGTAATTAGGTAGCATAGGTATTTTAGGAATAAAAACATATGTTCTATCCAGGGCCTCTAATTGGTCCTCTGAAACAAAGTTTTGCAAATCAGGCCTGCCCCGATGTAACCAGGTTAGGCCGTGAAAAAAAAAAAATCATCTCAACTTTGAAGGGAAACTGCGGGTCGAAAAACCGCAATTTGCGGCCAAGATATTGAAAAGAGAAAAGCTGAACTTCGCTGCATGACGTGTTATCCATCGATTTCTGTAAAAAAAAAAAACGTTGTTACCGACGTCTATAATTTTGTAAAAAGCTCGGAACCACTTCCACAGCGGCTCCAAGCTCGTCCACCATCGATCTGTATATGTGGAAGGTTGTACTATCGCCATTGGTGTAAAAGGTAAATCAAGGTCGCCGTTCACGAAAATGATGTCAGTTTTTTTCCAAATTACGAGCCTCGCTCGCGCTGTCGCGCTCGCTGCGGCTAACTGCATAACATCAGAAAACGCAATCAAAAACTTAGCCGGAAAACTTCACGCGCCGGAATCTAGATAGGTCGGCCATCTTGCTTGGAGCTTCTGCGGTAGTGGACCCAAAAGCTCTTTAGTTGAGTGTAGACTCACTAAAAACAAAAATGTCGTTCTCGTATCATAAGTTAGAAAGCAGAAAATTGGTCTTTTTTTGATCAGCGGTAGCGATCGAACGATTTCACTGGGCGCCGCCATCTTGGATTCGTTGGAAAGCTGGATTTCCCATAAATCCAGGCCTCTCAACATATTTTCTCGACGGCCATTTGGTATTAGCCAATCAGGCGAATTGTAGTAGGCCGTTTCTGGCGGTTTCAAACTAACTTTCCAAAGCATTTGAAGATCGCGTTCCCTCATTGGCCTGTTGGCACCACGTGACCGATTTGACGCACTCTCATTGGCTGATGCATGATTTCAGCATGACCGCCGCCGCTTGCTTCGGATTTCACGTGAGCGCTTGTGTTTTAGTTCATCGTTGAAAATCACAAGAAAGATGATGTTACACAGCATTAAAAAATTAAAACAACAGCCACGACGCAAAACTAAATGGAAAAGGAGCCTATAAACCTTCACACTACCGCCTGTCAGGTGGGAACAACGATTTTTAGCCTAACAACGCCGACGTTCAGACGCGTTTTGTCAATACGGAGATTTTCAATTTTAGTTCATTACCGCCCTTAATTTTAAAAAAAGTTTCTTTGAAACAATTAAAGCCATTTATTTGATTTTTTCTGTGCACCTTAATGAATATCTGTTGCGTTCGTGTAGTAAGTTTGAAATAATACTGTCCAATAGTTTTCGCAAAAATAAATATTTCGTTAGTGCCTCACTCCATGGGTGACGGAAAAAAATACCAACTCACTCCATTAGCGACGACAATTTAATTTTTAACTTACTTTCTTGAAACGTTAAGGAATATTTAACGATTTATTTAATAAACAGTGCGAGTTTTTATACAACCTAGTAAGAATATAAAAAAAAAAACGCATTTCGCATATCAGCCCTGGGCTTATAAGTGAGTCATTTTAGCCATTAGTGTCGTTTACAAAAACGCATTATTTCGTTTATTAGCCCATGGGCTTCTTTGCGGGGATTTACGGTAGTCGATCTTCACTTCTTCCTAATTAAGTCAATATCAAGTTAAACTTAACACTGATTAAGTGACTATAATAATGAAAACGCAAATGGTAAATTATGCAAAATTTCCAAATTCACTGCAGCAAAACAGTACCACGTTTTTTCGACGAACCAAGATTGTTTTCTGTCCAAACACGTCTGTGTTCTTCAGGCGAGACACTGGTTTTCAGAATTTGATGTTTTTCTTATGCTGCAGGTATCTGTGAATCGATTGAGGAGTTTAAATTTGCCACTAATTGCCATTGTAAGTCATTTCAGTTCCACTTTCGTGAAATTTGCTCAGAGTCCTAGCTGCACTAATGTTGAATCCTCAGCCAGGAGGTGGGCCGACGTTCACTATATCGTTCAAAATGCTGCATGGAAAGTTACTTCAGAGCACTTAGGTGTGGGTCCCAAATAGATTTAGACTCAAGGAGTATGGTGGTTTTTCCCCATCCAATTTTGTGTGGTGTTTAATCGTGGTGGGATGCTGTGTGGTTTCTCAAGTCTTTAATAACAGTGTCAGAAAAAGGCTCCTTCCAACGGATGGTGACACCGCTGTGAGTTTCGCAGATTTTGGGGGGCTGCACTTGCCAGTGTGGTCCTCATATTTGGCAAGAGACATCAATCAGATTGAGTCGATTCAGCGTAAATCTGCCGAGACTGCATGATTAGGACCACATCCAGTGACTATCGAGGACTGGTCTGGAGCTACTAGAACTTCGCAGAATTAAATTTGATTTTAGCCTTACTTTTAAGATATTATTTGCTTTCCTACGTTGATCTACCATTCTTTGATCTGTCCAACAGCCGCCATATATTTGGAATTCTCTCAACGGTGAATGCATGCTGTGAACTTGAGTTCCACAGGTTGATAAATAAGCAGGGAGTCTAGGTTTCTGCTGCGGCAAAATAAAAATTCCGCGGACGTAATGCTCGTTTTCTGCGAAGTTCCATACGGCTTAATTTTCTTATTTTCTGCAACAAATAACTTACATTCTAAGATTAAACGTGTTGATTATGCGCTTCTTTGTACGTTTTCGTCATGCATGCTGTGGGAAAAAGTGGGAGTAGACAATAAACTGAAGTATTTTAGCTACGGATTTGGATTATTATCCTAAATCTGCGTCATTCTGCGAAAGTTGAGGAAATCTGCGAAACTTTCATTTTTCTGCGAAAAATCGCAGAATCGCGGAATCGCAGAAACCTAGACTCCCTGTAAATAAGCAGTCCTTTCACAGATTCTTGAATAGGATGCACTAATTGTTTTGGGAACTTTGCACAAGTTCGGTCCTGGTGTAAGTGGCTCACGCCCCTTCCGGTAACATTCCACAAAAAAGCAGTAAATCTGTATTATTATTATAAACAGCATCTGCCCCCTCAAATGGAACCAGGTTAACGACATTCTTGGTTTTGAGTGCCTTAAGCAACAAATCTTCGGGCTTCGCATCACATGGTTTAAAGTTGAAATGGGGGGAGAGGGTGCCGCCCTACTTGGTGGCACGTGGAACTTTGGAACGGCTCCTGGTGCTGCAGTTGTGCTGTGGGGCAGCAAAGTTGTTCTGGGACTGCACTGCTTTCATTCTTTTTTGATCCTTGGGGTGGCATTGCTGGAAATTTACGCGCAAATTCAAAAGTAAACAACAAAAGACAGTTCGTTGTTGTAAATTTTCGACAGACAGTTTTCGATCAGCTGTCGTTCGTCTTCTTTAGGCACTCAGTTGGTTTGGTTTTACTTATCCTCTACATCCCTTCTCTCTCGCGTTTTATCCTTCTTGTTGTGACTCGTTGTGTGCGACCATTGATCTTCATATGGTCGAATGGGAGCGAAGTTGGTGGTGGCTCCCCACCTTTCGTACAGGAGGTCTTGTATTTTTGGGTGCACTGTTGGCTGAGGGATGGGCACGATGGTGGCTGGATGTTCATGAGTTGCAATGCAAAGTGGGGAGCCATCATCAACTTCGCACTCACTCGACCATATTAAAATCAATGATCGCACACGACGAGTCACAACAAGAAGGATAAAACGCGAAATAGAAGAGATGTACAGGATAAGAAAAACCAAACCAACTGAGTGCCTGAAGAAGACGAATGACAGCCGTTCCAAAATTGTTCGTCGAAAATTTGCAACAACGTACTGTCTTTTGTTGTTTACTTTTGAATTTGCGCATAAATTTCCAACAATGCCAAGAATCATTCAAAGTAAAACCGCTCACGGAATCTTCAATCCTTGGGGTGGGGTGAAGCTGCTTCAGGAGGTTTCTGGTGGGGAATCAATAAAGTCTTCAGGCCCTGAAATTCCTTGGTGGTGGTAGCAAATACTAGAGGATCCTTTCGGATTGCAGTATGGGTCTTTCTTAAGGTTGTGAATACCCATTCTCAAGTGTCGATTTTGAATTTATTTGTGATTTTACAATTTTAAGGTTACAAGTACTGTAGATGGCCTAAAAAGGGATCTGATAAAAAAAAAATGTTGTAATGGATTAAATTTGCGATCCCACACAATAAGGCAATCCGAAGAATAAGTATAAAAAATATATGTAAAAGTCCTGTAAATATCAACATGAAAACATGTTTGCCTGCTGGATACCTACATAAAAAAAAAACAACGAACTGCAGAACTGAAATGATGTAACCTCTGCGATGAATCGTGAAAAAAATGTCAAATTTCGATTGACCACAATAAAATTGACAAAACACAAACACAATAAAAAAAATATACAAATTGAAAGCAAAAGTGAAACATTAACAGCACATGCAAGAGGCAATAGGCAGCCAATGCAAAAACATTCTTTTCTTCAAAAAAAAGTTGAAAAGCCTGTCACCACCTGCAGACAAGGGGTTACCGTTATAGTGCGCAACATTATTGGACAAAGCTGGACGCATAAAAGTGTTTGCACAGCATCCAAATGAACCCAATGGCATTACAAAATGCAATAAAAATTGTAAGCACAAAAAAGGGCAACTACAACCCTACATTATGAATAAATTACTCTACTAAGTTATTTGCAAAAGCGGACTAGGCCTAGTAGTTTCTGTGGAGGCTGGTAAGCAGTAATAACCTGTTACCTGCCACCAGAATTCACCAGAGATAACCCCCCACTTACGTAGGTAATGTAACTCTTGCATTGCATTTGCATTTGCAGATCACAAAAGGCAAAAATCACAGTTGTTACATACCTCAAATCCAAAGATGTCAAGAATCGCAATTGATGTTTTCTTGGCTCCTTTACAAACAATACTGTTAATCCGCTGAACAAGCCACGAAAACAAACTGGAGTACAAGGCCTTAGCTATCGCATCTCTGCAATTTGTGATACAATTCAATAAGTTAGTTACAATAATTTTCACGAAATATTATCCTTGGCAGTATGCTGTAAGCTTACCTTGCATCTAGCGCCTGATCGATGTTGAGTGGAGTAAATAACCTTTCACCTCTAGCTTCCTGAAACAAAACATTAAAAAAAAAACCTTTAACAATCATACGACACAAACAATTTTCTGTAAACACTTAGGCCTACATATTTCGTGCAGTAACGACATAATGAAAATGACTGTTTGAAATCTCATCCAACTAGGTGAGTAAGTGGTCCCCCAATATTTAGAAGGTTTGCTGCAGCGTAACTTTAGTCAGGAGGCATAAAACATTTAAAATAAGATGTCGGCTAGATGATTTTCCAGAAAAAAAAGTTATCTTTCATATTCATCCATCGTTCATCATGTTTTAACGTTTTTATGCCTTCTGAGTGAGTCGCGTAGCCAACGGGTCAAACAGAGGTTTTCACTTATTTTAATGTGTAAACAATTCTTGTGCTAGGTGGTGTAAGGAAGGTACACATTTAAACAGATCCAGCAGGCCGCCAGAAAACGGCGACTTACCGACTTGTATGTCAGACATCACACAAAAAAATATAACATAACACCACAAATTTGAAACACTGTTCCTTGAATTTTCAGTGGAAAATTGATTGTGGAAGAAAAAAGATTGTGGACATCAGTGGGCGAGGCATTGCAGCGGCAGTTTCGAATTCTGACTGACTGACTTTATGTAATCTCAAGTTTTTACATTTGCCTTCTGAAGAAGGTGGACGAAGTTTGTAGAAGAGTTTTTAACATCTTTTTTTCTTCCACAATCAATTTTCCACTGAAAATTCAAGGAACAGTATTTCAAATTTGTGGTGGTGTGTTATATTTTTTCTTGTGATGTCATCTGCTAACCACAGTATCCACCACCTGCCGGTGTTTTCATATATTGTGTGTTAGATAACACTACGCGTAAAAATAAGGAAGGAAGGATATTATGGATAAAATAGCACGTGAACACATTCTTATTTGTGCCCGTAATGACACAAATGCAATCTTAATTTAGACAAACAATACAAAAACAGCTTTAAATCTACAAAAAAAAAACCTGTAGAAAAAATTGGGGAAGATGGGTGGGGAAGAAGATGCAAAAACAAAGCTTAGAAGCATGCAACTAAAATAAAAACTCACCGTTGTTTTTGTGGTCAACGCTTGAGCAATTCCTTCAATTGATAGCTGAAGTAAATGTGATGCCCATTTCACTTCTGCGTCACTGCCAATTTCGACCCCTTCTTGACCATGTTTAAGCTAAAACGAAACAAAGTTGGACGTGCTAAGATGAATACACAAGCTAGCATTCAAGTCACTTTGTGAAGCTACCGCAGAATAGCTGAGTAAGTATTGGATAGCCATTTGTTGAGTGCAGTTATTGTGGATAAACGGTAGTTCATGAGACGACAGTATAGTATATTTTGCGTTGGGGAGGGGTGTGAAGAATCCCACGCTTCAGCTTTTACCCTGAGGAATAAAGTGTCCAGCATAGAATGAAAGCGAGTTTGTGAACGATTACCGCGCCCAATACATTAATATTGTATTTGTGTTCGGCTTTGACGTCTAGCCAACAAATTGACTTATTAGTTAATTGAAAATTCGGTGACAGTTATATCTCTGGAAGTCAATCGTTAAAGAAACGATAACGCGCATTTTCAGTAACTAGAAAACTTGACCAGTATTCTTCTTTTAGTATTAGTTTACCGATCTGATACTGTTATAGAACCAGTTTTAAGAATTTTGCCGAGACCGATATTCAAATTGTATCATCGATTTTTCATAAACGGTGTAGTTTTCTGGAAAAGTCCAATAATTATTAAAATAAAATTTTTTTTAAATAGTAACCGACAGTTAAACCATAGCTATGAAGATACTCGGTGATTTCCTGAGTAAAATGCCGCAAACCGCATGTCATTATCTGGAACGGTTCCAGAGTTATAGACATTTCTGCGAAAGTTGCCGATACCGCAAATATCGGTAACCGAACCGATCCAGCATCGGTGCAGCCTTAGGATTAGTTAATATTTTATAATTTTCTTTTTTGGAATTAATTATGCGTGTAGGCTTTTATTACTGTGAGGAAATTGTCCCGTGACATTAGCCTTGAGTGATCCACCGGAAAATAGTTCCATACATGTATGGTCCTGTTTGGGTTACCACAATGTTCACAGCTGAATGTTACATCAACTATTTTTGCTGGTAGATTAAAAAATATCGACATCTCAAGCGTTCTGGCACATTATTCCTGAGTGTTTGTTGTTGAGAATTTTGTAGGTGCCCGAAATTGTTCACTACAAACAATTAGAGACCTTAACTACAAGAAATCAATTCGTGCCCCACTATTTCGATTTGATGGATTAGACAGACTGGGTATAAATCTTAATGACGTGTTGTGGAGTAATTTTGTATGTTTTTTGCCGATAAGGTGGTAACTTTTAACATATTTCAAAGTTAACACATGATGACTATGTGGGTTGAGGACAAATGTAGATAAATGGCAATGTTATAGTGTGGTGTTATCTTTGGGCACAATTACGACCATCAATTAAGCATTAATTATCCACCAAGAAATTATTCATCAAGAAGACATCAAAACAAATTAAAGTGGGTGACCAGTGAAGTAGCCCATGCTAGTTTACGAACACACAAAAAAAACTTTACTAAAAGAAGAATAGATATTTGATGCTCAAATAATTTCAATCATCTAGGCCCAGGGGCCAGAAGCAGCCCGTGAGGCACTTTTGTCTCGCCGCCCTTTATTTATTATACGTTTATTGTTTTGTCAGCAAGTGGGAAGAAAGCCCACTCGGACTAGACTAGGAGAAAACAGGTCCGCCCCCAAAAAACAATTGTGCGATATGGCCCTAAGTCAGAAGAGTTTGGGGACCCCTGATTTAAGTCATGCAAAAAAAAATTCGTTGGTTCTCAGGTACGTGCAGGCAAACCCTTTTTTTATTTTCTAAAAGTTATTAGAAATTTTTGCTCACAACTTTGCCAAAACCTGACCGATTCTGGCATTCCAATACATCATTTTACCCTTTAGAAACCTTAACATACGCAGCTAATTTCACATAGAGTACTTAAATTGTGTCCAAGTTATTTAGGAAAAACCTCTATCAGTCCAGAAGAAAACAAATGGGGTCTTGTTGTACAGAAATCCCTCTCAGCTCATTTGCACTAAGATTTTAATGCATTTAGTCCATTAAAAATTTGTAAATTAACTTTAGAAAACTGACTAAAAAAACAAGTAACACTTTTAGAAGAGGTAAATGTCTGAGTACCTAACAAGCGATTTTAATTGCCACGTTGACGTAATGTCAAAGATTTTTGGAACTAAGAGCTTCATACATTCAGAAACTAAATCCCAGAGCAAGTTTTTTTTACTATAATAGTACATTCCTTGAGCTTCTACAAGAGCTTCTGCTTTTATCAACCAAGCATTTTACTAACACATGCATTACTCACAGTCACATTCTACTAGTATTCCCTAACTGCCCAGGGTGTGAGCATCATTCAAGTCACAAAAACTGTTATACTGCTATGACATTAAGTTTGTGTTTTTGTTTGGCCTTCTTCCACTTTCTTTGGTTTCGTCCAGTTTTTTTATTGTGCCAAGTGTAACCACGGACAAAAGCAAAATGAAAACGGACAACAGGAAAAAAGGAGAAACCAATGTAAAAAAAAACTTAAATATTGTAAAAAAAAAAAAGCCTAAAGGTATATGTAAAACTTAAAATGTAAATAGTTTTAAAAAAAACAATGTAAAATAACTACCTGAATTTTAAATGCCCAAACTGAAGTTTATTGTTACGTGATCAACCATCGCCATCGGTAATACATCAGTAATCGGCCAATGGTTTTTTTCTCCCATCGGCCCATTGGCAAAATTCAGCCATCGGTCGAACATTACATTAAGCTCTATTCAAAGAACGTAATATGCCAAAATAGGGTTCATTTATTTTACTCCTAAGATGTCATTCTCCATCAAAGTGCTGTAGTCACACGTTGAGCATCAGCATGCACTAACTGCAGAGGGAGCTATGCTGTCCATAGCACCAAGGGAAGAGATGCCTTCCACCACATTAGCATAATATGAAAAATAAAATGTAACGTACTGGCTTTCTGTGGAAGTAGATGTTTCCCATGTGTAGCACAGCTGCAAGAATTTTGAAAATTGTCTCTTGTTCATCAGATGTAAATCCAAGAACTTGCATAGCAGAAAGAAGAGCTTGGAAGTCATCCCCATCGTCTTTGCAGGAAATTTCGCAACTTCCACCCTGTAAAGTAACAAATCAGTTTATTTCCATTGATTTTAAATTACCAATAATGAACAAGCACCAATAAAAAGTAGTCCATACTGTAACAGTTCACTAACGTTAACTTTCATTAAGTACTGACCTGATTCAAGTAGAAGTACTTGTCCGCTGACAGCAAGCCGTATTTATCTTTCTGATCGCTGTTTAGGCCAGCAAGAATTTCATAAAATACATGGTAGTTTCGTTCTTCAGGAGCTTGTGTAACAATTCTTGATTTTTCTAGCAGGTATTCAGTTGTGTTGGCCCCAGTAATCACGCCCCTACAAATTGGCAAGATCAAAAAACAATAAGAAATTATACATGTCATAACGTAACATAAAAATACACCACAAGAATAGTACACCATCGGATTAGTAAAAAGGGGCAATTTACAAATTTTGCGGAGAAGTGGACTTGATGTTGTCCACATGCTATTTTAAACAACAAACTAACTGTTCTTCAATACAAAATTGACTTACCCTTTAAAATGGACTTCTAAATATTTGCCGAAGCGACTAGAGTTATCATTCCTTACAGTCTTCGCATTTCCAAATGCTTCTAATAATGGGCTTGCTTCTAAAATTTGTTCCGTTATGAGATTGCTGGTTGATTTATTTACAGCTGCTAGATATTGCATGATTAGCTTGGTACTTTCCGTTTTGCCTGCACCACTCTCACCACTGCAAAGAAAATCGTGACAATAAAGGATTACGCCAGCACATTTAAACACTTTCACAAAAACAACAACACTTCACATCAAAAGCAAATATAAGTGTAGACTACCCAGTTAGACTAACTTTGTGTGAGGCCTCCTATCACAGTTACGCAAGGTAATCCCTTTGCACAACAACATTTAGCTGCTCTTGGATTCAACATGGTGACTGTAGGCTGAACGAGTTAGTACTACAAGCTCTAACATAAAACAAACCCTTACTTACAGTACAGTTCACGCTTTGCCAAAAACTGTTCAGTTCATTTCATTTAAATAGGCGAATTTTCGATGATTCTCTACTGATCATCGCCTTCGGCCGGAGGAACAATGCACTTTCGAAAATTCCCCAGTTTAAATGAAGTAACTGAACAGTTTTTGGCAAAGTGTTCACCGTAAGTAATTTTGTTAAAAGCCAAAGTAAAAATGGCCGAAATATCGATATGTACAGAGGGGAGCAAAAAGTTTGGGTTTCTAATAATGGTCAACTACAACAATTAAGAATTAAGATATTGTTATGTTGTATTCAATGCAATGGAATGCAACAATACCGCAAATCTTAATTGTTGTAGTTGATCATTGTTAGCAGACCAAACTTTTTGCTCCCCTCTGTACAAACAAACCCTTTATCAGATTCAGCACACAGAATAAATTTAAGGCTACAAAATGTTTAGAGCTCTTTATGATGGAATACACAAGCTTTGGAATAGCCACTCGTGGTGGTGTAGGTCCAATAAACAACACGTATTGGACAAACCCAGGGTACAATTTGTACCTGCAAAGGGATACTCTTCAGGCCACACACAGTGGATGTTGGTTTATGCAAATTTAGAAGAACCAGCACACATTTTAGCAATTTTTCTCACGTATGTAATGTTTGTTTTGAGAGAAAATATTCGCATCTCCGCAACAGCCAGCATTTAACAAAACTCTAAAATAACTGTAGAAATAGGACGCAAAGGATGAAGTGGGGCCCATTGAAAAGGCCTAAAAACTCACTGGGCATTGACAGGTTGAATATCTATTAATTTTTGGCACTTTACATTACCAAGGTGCAAAATAATGAGAAGTGCCGAAAATTAAATAGACATTCAACCTGTCAATGCCCAGTAAGTTTCCAGGTCTTGGCAGTGGGTCCCAATCGCTCATTTCTTACAACTTTTATTAGAGCTCCAACATATGGCCACGTCACACAAATTTCCTTTGAATCCTGTGCTGTACCGTTGCAAACCACAGCGGCAAACTGTTTAACCTTAAGAAAACCAACTTAATTATAAGGCTACGGACTTGTCACAATAAAAAAAGGAAAACCAATGGCAGGAACATCATTCGTAAGGTGAAACCCCTTCTTTAAACCAAGTTACGAGAACTTAATTTTCATATCTAAGGGTAAATGAACAGGACGGAAAGCCGACGGCTCAACAAGAGTTAACTAAATACATGCAAACCTATTTACGTTGCCTTGGACTTAGTTGTCAGACAGCCTGAGAAGGGTACCGAATACACTACCTTTAAACAAAGGCCGAAGTCCTACCGCTGAACCATACTGACACGGCCAAAAGTAAACGTCCATAGGCAGCATTTAACATGTGCATATATACATATAAACATAAGAGTGTTCACTTGGAGTGTGGCGGAGCATATAAGTGTCCCTCCAGTGGCGACTGGAAAGTATGTTTATACGTGTATATGCACATGTTAAATGCTGCCTACGGACGTTTACTTTTGGCCATGTCAATATGGCTCAGCGGTAGGACCTCAGCCTTTGGTTTCAAAGGTCATTGATTCGATTCCCCACTCAGGCAGTCTGACATACAAGTCCAAAAGGTAACTTAAATAGGTTTGCATCTGTACTTATTTAAGGGTAAATGTGTAATCAAATGTAACAGTAAGCAAATCAGTAACCACAAGCGCTAAACCAGCTTTGAATTTTTTAAGATTACTGATTTGTTAGTGCATCAGAACTGACCTGCTATGCCATCCTTCAAAGTTCACAACCATACATGACCCATGAACACGCTATACAGGTTCCGATATTGGGCGTATTTCTACTTCCTTTTATAGCACAATTATTATCAGAACATTATTGCTTAATTATTTAAAGATAAAGATGGTTTTATATTTTTTTTACATTTTCAAATGCAAGTACACCAGAATGTTTACAAACGTACGTTTCATACATACATAAATCACTGTACCGAGTGTTCTCTTTTTTCTTTTTATAATATGTGGTTTTCCACACCCAATATGGAGTGAAGGGAGACGGCAGGACCGATGTGTTTAGGCCGGTTCCACGAACAGTTCATTAAGGGGACGGAGGCAATTCATTCGGACAAAACTCTGGTCTCCTGAGAAACCGTTTCAGGTACAACTCGTCAAGTCACGTCAAAATGTCCGAAGGGAGGGCGACTGGACTAATTTAGATGACAGTGCAGTCCATGGGTACAATTCTCACTGCAAAAAAAGAAGAACGAACGTCCTAACATGTTTTAGGCTTGGCCAGCTTAAACAGTGGCCCCATGTTTTTTCCACCTACGAGAGTTCAAAGAAGTGGACGTCGATTGGAAGAAATCCCCCGATAATCTTAAAAGCCAAAAATAGATCGTTTTCAATCGTCGTAATTCAAGGGTTTACAATTTCAAATGTTGTAAGCGTGTGGGATGTGGAAGGTTTTGAAGACCTGCCAAGGAGCGGGTAAAATGACGCTGGGCGGATTCGATGTGATCAATGTCCCCTAGAAGTATGGGGACCACACCGAACTAGCATACTCCAAGAGTGGTCTGACATTATCTTGACTGGTTTGGTAGTTTTTTGCAGTCAACTCATTCAGACTTGTGGTAAACTATTTTATTAAGCTGTAGTTATCATTAAAATGCCTTCAGCATAAACAATATGGTAAATACCTATATTTTTCAGGTTATGTGCATTTATAGTAATAAACAACAATTTCAAAAATAATTTTTTCGAAATACGTTCGGTACTACTGGTACAGTGTTTCAGCTAATTGGAATTATGATTAGGCTTTGGGATTGGCCAGTTTCTCTAATAATGATCGCTTCGGCATCAGCTAGGGTGAACAAAAAAGCAGATTGGAACTGCCTTCAAGAAACACAAAGAAATGATAATGATGATGATGATGATAATGATGTTGATAAGGGTGCATTTTATATACATCTGATTTGGGAGCTTACCTAATGACTACGACTTGGCTTTCATTGTCTTTGCTCATGCGAGAATAGGCGGAACTCCCTATTTGAAACAAATGACTAAAAGAGACATAAAAAAAAGTTACTTTTATTACATTGAATGCTTATGCAAAGATGAACACGTCAAGCAGCAAACAAAACTATTTTACATCCCAGTGCTGAGTTAGAAAAAACTACTCTCACAGTTTTTTGGTGGCAGGGCACGAAATTAGTACCAGACAATGGAGGTAGGTAATTTTTTTGGAGGGCCGGTGATTCACAGAATTCACCGGCTCTTGAGTCCAGTAAAAATTGAGGAAAAAAAATTTGTACATTCTAAAACACAGAAATATGGATTTTTAACCTTAATCAGGGATGAAATTTGGTTAAAAACGAGAATATAGGAGGAAAGCCACCAAATTTCTAGTTTTAGGGCCCTTAATGCATTTTTTGGAGGTTTGCAAAGCTAAAAAAAACAAGGAAATTGGCTAAAACGAAGAAGGAAAAATGAGGAAATCAGCTGAAACGAGGAAGGCCTTCATGCCTACTTAATTTAATCAAACTGTTCCATTAAGAGATCAAACAAAAAGATTAAAAATTGCCTTAACACCAAAACAAAATGATGTTGGTGCCAGACGGCCACGTAACTCATAAACAAGTAGTGACATCCTCATTTATAGAGCTATCCTCAAGCTGTTCGCATGTATGTGTGATTGCCCTCCCACAGCTTGTTAACTGACTGTTACTTACCTATCACTGATACCTACCCTACAACAAACAAAATCGTGATGATCATTTCAAATAATGAAGGCCGTTTTAACTCATTGTCAATGACAGAACCATTACTTCTACTTACCTTGTGCCAATACAGATTCGCCAAATGGTAATTAGTTAAATCAATTTATACCACGGCTGTAATGTCACGCTACCTCAACACCAAGCTAAATTTCCGTAGGTTAAATCCAGTTAACCGTGAGCGGAATTGTGCGTCATCGCAAAAAGTGTGGATTATCAAGTTACCCCATACTTTTGCCAATAACCCACACTTTTGACACTTCCGGATCACGCGTCTGGGAGCGCACAAAAGGAATTACTCAACTTGCCAGGATGTCCCGAACGAAATCTTATACCTGCTAACTCTCAAACGTCTGGTCCATAACTAAGTTTTTGACTCTGTCTAACTCCCCCGCCCTCGCCCTCTACCTCCACAAACTAAAATGGAGTGACCTTCAATCATACCGACATGTATCAGTCTACTACCGTAATTTTGAAACAATTCTCAAACTACAAACACAAAATAAATTACTTACTTATTCCGAAGGCTTCCACCCATTTGCCATAATCCCGTTTGGTATAATCGCGTTTGCCATAATCGAGAAAGCCCTGAATAAATTATCCCAATAGCCATAATCCCGTTTGCCATACATGTTAGTTTGCCATATATCCTATATCAGTCTCATTTTAAATTGAACTCGGAAAGAATATTCTTAGCATTCAAAACTACATACAGATTATTCACTCCTGATGCCGAGTTTCTGTGCCATCTGTTGACAAAACTAGGTACTGTTTGTCATTTCAAAGTGCACAGCTATGTTGGTTCTATGTTTCGAAATATTTGAAAATTCAGAAAAAATTGCCCACTTCATTCGGTGCATAATGTTGCCCAATGTATAAGTAGAAGTTTCATGTGTGGTATTATGACTAAACTATTTTTATTGTTTTAAACCACCTTAGAAAAAAGATTTTAAAAGAAAGTTAGAAAAAAGTTCAAATTAATATCGAATTTAAAACAAAAGTAAAGTTTTAATGTGTCCAAATAACACAGCTCTGCATTTCAACTGGAATGACAAACAGTAACTAGTTTTGTCAACATATGGTGCAGAAATTCGGCATCAGGAGTGAATAATCCATATGCAGTTTTGGATGGGTGCAAACACTTTTTTTTTTTAAATTGGGTTTTAGGATGATGCCATCAAAACTGTCGGTATGGCAAACGGGAAATTATGGCAAACAGGAAATCCAGCACAAGAGGGGAAGTGTATAATTTCGAGCAAACGGGAAAAAGTTCAAGGGCT